>JAZGLO010006017.1:0-43994 GCA_036873155.1 Biomphalaria sudanica
CTAGATACTATTTCATTGATGGTTCCAGCTCTCAACTGTGTTTCAGTAATACCTAGATACTATTTCATTGATGGTTCCAGCTCTCAACTGTGTTTCAGTAATAACTAGATACTATTTCATTGATGGTTCCAGCTCTCAACTGTGTTTCAGTAATACCTAGATACTATTTCATTGATGGTTCCAGCTCTCAACTGTGTTTCAGTAATACCTAGATACTATTTCATTGATGGTTCCAGCTCTCAACTGTGTTTCAGTAATACCTAGATACTATTTCATTGATGGTTCCAGCTCTCAACTGTGTTTCAGTAATACCTAGATACTATTTCATTGATGGTTCCAGCTCTCATCTTTGCCTTGCTTGACTGGACATTTACCTTGTATTTGACCTCCCAAGTTATACTTCTTTTGGTTACCTCCCTTAGACTACTGGTTCTCTAGCATGATACTGACACAATTTTTCCTTGTCGATGACAACATATGAACTAATTAAAAAATTAGTCAAGAAATTGATCATTTAGTAATAATTAATCAATTTTGTTTTCTATGGCAAAGGGAGTTAAACCTTGCAGTGTGGAGAGGTATGGCAAAGATTTTGCTTTTTCACCCCCTTAGATAAGATTTTTTTTTTATAAAGTATTTGGTACAAATATTTTGCTTATTGTTTCGTAGGGATAAAACTGCACGCTTTTTAAAGTTGGTTGTGTTCAAAGGATATTGCAATCATTTTTGTACCTCTCATATCTTCAGGTTAATGAATTCAATTATAGACAGTCTGATATAAAGCTGCATAACCTCCACCTGTGCGAGGCAGCCGAGATTAGTAGTTAGGCTACAGGTGGTTGGAAGTTGTGCTGGTCATATCTTAGTATATTTCATCTTATTATGCCAGATTCCCTCTCTCTCTCTTTTGTGTAAATATGGTGGACATCGCATATAACTTCGTGCGAGATTTTCCGTCAATACATTGCATAGTCTGGATAACGCATCTAGCAACCTTCATGCAAAGTTCTGTATCCATACTGAGAACATTTTCAACTCGTCTCAGCTTAAAATCTCATGGAATGAAAAAACAAAATAAGCACACACAAAAGTGCAAAAATATTTTTGTTATACAATCCTTTGTTTGATTTCTTGCAGAAAATTTTTTTTTGAACTGAAAAGAATGTTTTCAATAAAAGATATTTATTGATATGCTCTAACAAATAAATCTAAGCTGTAAGATTTAACATACTACTGATAATAACTTTTATGGTAATTTGGCAGGGCATGCATAAAGCACAGGCTTCTTAGCAGAGATGATGCCATCATATATATATATATATATTACAGGAGTTTTGTTTTCAAATGAATTATATGTTGCTGTTTCTTTTTTTTTTTTCAAATTTCTATCCATTAAATGTTTGATGACAACTATGCACAAAGTTATGACGAACACAACATAAATATAAAGTCTTTTCATGCAATGACTTTTTTTTTTAATTAGCAGTAACAGTAACTTGTGTTTTGAAATTTAATCTAATCAAACTTAAAAAGTTAACACTTAAATCAGAATATTTACATGGTACATTTTCTCCCTTTCGCTGGTCAATGTATACAAAGTTCATATGCAAATAAGTGCCGAAAACAAAATAAACAACAAAATCATGACCAACAGGGCTTCAAAAGGGGCATCAGTATTGGAGGTGAAAAGGTTGACTAGGGTCAGTAGTTTCAAATACCTAGGAGCTATTGTCTCAGATGAGGGAACGAAACCTAAAATACAGGCCCGAATTGCACAGTCCACAGCAGCCCTTTCAAAACTTAAAATAATGTGGAAAGACAAATGCATAGCCCTTGACACCAAAATCAGACTGATGCGCTCCCTCGTCATGGCCACATTCTCATATGCTTGTGAGTCTTGAGCGCTGACTGCAGAGCTAGAGAGAGGATCCTAGCAATGAATTGAGATGTTACAGAAGGATCCTAGGTATCACATTTAAAGACTGCATCACAAACCAAGAGATTAGAGTCAGGGTTACTGCAGCGTTTGGACCCCATGATGACCTACTAACTATCGTACAAAAAAAACAAGCTAAAATCTATGGCCATATTAACAAGATCTTCGGGGCTCGCAAAAAAACGTCCTTCATGGAACAGTACCAAGAAAAAGAAGATAGACAGAGAAAGCTATGGAGGGCAACATAAAAGAATGGACGGGCCTGCCACTGAAATAGGTTCTAACTAAAGCAAAAGACAGAGAGGAATGGAGAAAGACGGTCGACAAATCTTGCGTGGTGCCCCAACGGTCCAACAGACTATGTAAAAAAAAAAAGGGTTAAAAAATACATAATACTTCGCTTAATTATATAGCATTTTTAGAAGGTAGAGAAGGAATAACCAAAACATATTTAAATCCATTCCTCTCTTGGTCAACGTTGGACTGCATATTGAGAAAACTCGAACCTGTTGTGGAGAAAAAAATGAAGTCATTCAGATCGTGCATTGAAAGATAAGACTTTCACCTTTGGTAGTATTTCAACATTGATCTGATCCTAGTTGTTGTAAGAATATAAATAAAAGGACTTGGTGAAATAATTGTTATTTAATAGATTGTATTCAAGGATATAGAGAGACTTAAATTGCCTGAAGGTATAACTAAAAATGAAGTTCATATTAATACAGGTGGTCTTGGCGCTTGCCTGTATTCTATGTCAAGGTAACAGTTTACATAAATATAGTAAATAAAGAGCAGATTACTGTGAATAACTTCCGTTATTGATTTTTGAATACATCTTCATTTTCTCATTCAATTAGGTTATTTCTAGATTATGTATTACCTGAATACATTATTTATCAGGTTCTGTTGGAGATTTTCACGACCAAATAAATTAAACTTCAAAACTAAATACAAGTTACAAAATTTGATTCTGCCGTGCTAAATTATAGTGTAACTTTTGAAAAAACATAGATAACCAACACTTCCTTCATTTGTACACCGGATACACCAAAAAGCTTTTTATTTATGGGGTTCACCGCCATGTTTGAAAATCTCCAATTGGTGGCATTTTTTTTTTGTCCGTTATGAGATGAACGCTGAAACTACGTTTTGAAGATCACTGCATTGATGAGGCGTCCTCTCTAAGGTTTGGGGGTGGAGGTGCTAGAGCAAATCAAGAACCTAAGTAACGTTGGGAGGCTGTTGTAACAGTGCTGTTAGACAACTAAACCGCTGTAGCAGTATTTTATTTTAATTTGTAAAAACTGGAAATAACTTCTCTGTGAACTATAGTATTAATTATTTTTATTACAATATAGACTAATTTAACTTGAGATAAAATACAGGTAGTTGACTTTAGTAATAATATAAAATGGTATTTTGAAGAAAATCTAACTCACTTCAAAACACCTCTTTTCACTCAGGCGTTCTGCAGTCTTCTGGCCTACCCAAGACAGCTTACAACAATGACGCTTATCTTGCATCTTTCACACTGCATAGCCATCAACCAATCACTAACTTCTTCTCACCGTCACGATAGAAACACATGCACACACCCAGCTTTCCAGCTTTTGTGCTTTTCTCTTTCCATGATATATGCATGAAGTGTCTAAAGGACTGGTTTTAAAAGTCTTTTTGTTTCGTAGACCAAACACAACAATAACAGCAAAATGCAGTGCAAAAAAAGCAATAGTCCAGTGGCATAGCTAGGAATTCGCCATCATTAGGGGGTCCGGGGATTTGACCTCTTTGGGGGCCCCTGCATTTAGCGTAATATTATATTTAATGTAAAAACACTCACTTGGGGGCCCTCCTCAAGTAGGGGGATTTTCTCATTCTTCCCCCCTCCCCCACCTTAGCTACGCCACTGCAGTAGTTGACATAGTCGAGTTTGTTAAACTCACATTAGTTTGGGAAAAAGGAGAGCGATTGGCCATTGTGCTGGCCACAATACACCCTCGTTAAATTGTGGCAGTGAAACTGATGATCTTTACATGATCTGCCCTATTGTTCGCAATGTCTGAAAGGTGAAATTTACTAAATTTCTTTTAAACTCACAAAACAGATGAATAGAATTTAGTCAGCACCACATCCCTACATTTCAGGTCAGTTTGATTTCTGTGATAGCTGCAAGCCAGAGCTGAACAGACTGTGCTCATTGTGTATCAAGCCTCAAATTGTAAAGAGAAACTGTTATTGTGGCATCAGTGACCCACAGTCTCCAGAGTGTCTTGCAGTTTCCATCTGTGACGGTGTGGGCAAATAAAATAAGAAATGAAGTTTGTTACAATCAGAAACGCTTAGATCTAAATGATGGGAATACTGAATAATCTCTTCCATTAGAAAAATAAAGAACCCCTAAAACTAAACCCAGAGTTCAAAGTTGTTTATAATATACATTTTGCTACGTGTGGCTCAAAGCGACTCAGCGAAATGATTTCAACCAATCAAATCGAGTTAAAACAAGTGGTTCTTTAAATGTGTATTTTAATACCCAAGCAATTTTAAGAGAAACAAGAAAAGCATAAAAAAAATACTTTAAAAAAAAAACTAAAAATCTTTTATACAACTTACAGAGCGATTTATTTTCTCATAATAACTCATGAATGTTAGATTTAAAAAAAAAAAAGAACTTCCAAGATTTTATCTGCGAGTTCGTTTTATCAAAATGTCTATAGTAGGTAGATCTTACTCACACACAGTACAACAAGAACAACGTAAAGTAAGGCTGCTTACATTACACATTACACATTGCACATTACAATATCCTGAAGTCCACGATGATAAAATAACGCGTGCGTGTTCGGATCTTCTTCCGCCAGGGGGCGTGCTTCTAGAGTTTCGTTTCTTTCGAAGTATTTCCGCCTTCTTGTTTCAGTTCTTTCAAGTTCGCCCCCAGCAGTTTTAGAGGAGCGTCCCACACCGAGTGTAGCTACTCCCAATATCCAGGCTCTCTGCAAATTGCACCACACGACACTACCGACTCAAAGAAATTGAAAACTCAGGGCTCCAAAATAAAGTAACATTTTAATGTCCTATAAATCAGAGCCAATAAACCCAGCAGCATTCTAGTCTTGACTACTTTCTTTTAATGTTGCCGTAATGAGAGCAAAGGCTCCTCAAGGTTGATAACGCCAGAGGTGGTAATGGTTTTGAGCGCATCATTACGTATACACTGCTTCCAATGAACTACCCACAATGAAGGAGTTGAATAAAGTACCCAACCTTGTGGAACTCAACAAAGCCATAGACAACATGGCTGCCGGCAAAGCGCCTGGATAATTGTCCCCCCCCCCCCCACCGATTTTCTGAAACTACACTAAGCCAACGTCTACAAGAACACAAGAATAAAGGTGACAGAAGCGACTGCAACAATCACAAGGGAATTTCTCTCCTAAGTTGCTCGAGTGATACTTCCCAGGCTACACAAATTCGCTGATCGGGTCTATCCAGAATCACAGTGCGGCTTTTGATCAGGGAGATCCAAGATCGACATGATTTTCTCCATCCGTCAACTTCAGGAATAGTTGCAGAGAAAATAAATGCCTTTGTACATTGTGTTCATTGACCTGACTAAGGCCTTCGATCGAGGCATGGCTCTTTTCAGAGGCTTTTAAAGATGTAGGTTTTAAGGGTTTACATATTTAGTGTATCGTACAACTTTAGGTAACCCACTGGCATCTATTGTTTTTGAGCTGCTTCCTAAGCATGTTGTACAATAGATTTTAGTATAATGAATTATGTCTAATAAAGTTACATCAATCATACGATACGCAAAATATTTAAAAGCCATGACTGTTAGTCATACGTTTAATGAAACTTGCGTAGCTCCTGCCAGGCGTAGGGCCCTTATTGGAGCAATCGGTCAAATCGACCTAAGGCCGACCCTGCCTAAATCGATCGTAATATACAGTTACATGCATGGAGACCAGAATTGTCTATTTATTTTTTTTACACTCAGAGCCTTTAGCCCGGGTCACGTGTATCTTGTTACGGTTACTGTTTTACAGGACGTGCTATCCAAAGCAATAATAAACCGATCGATACAAATTAACACATTTGACGTGTCACATATTTGGCATTCATACCTTTTTCCCTCTAGATCTATAACGCTTTGCTAGCGGGATTTTCCGTTATTAGCAAGAACTGTTTGGGGATTCTTAAATACTAGTGACTAGACTATAGCACAAACATGTTTCGATGTGAGTTTAACAAACTCGACTATGTCATTGATTAGTCTAGATTTCCTAAATCTACACAGAAAAAAGGATTCACCTTTAGGTAACGATTTTATAAATATTTTGACCCAATTTATTTCATATAGAGTAGTTCTCATTCCATAACTAATTGACTCTGGTGTCCTTTACATCAGGTATTGATTCAATTCTGCATCAAATAGAGTCTGTGTCAATTATAGAATGTGTTATTTCATTATCAATTAGATCTAGATCTATTTGTTATTCAACTACATTAGGTTGTACAATATGATTGTGTGTCAATTAGATAGTAAAGGTAACAGAAGTTTCCTTTTTATTAGACCTTTCGATCTTTAGAGCAGATAATGTAAAGGTCATCTGTTTCTGTTTCAACCTTCTTTACTTTTCTGTACCATTTCCTAACTAATGTCAGGTACCCATTAGAGCTGGGTGGACACAGGCGCTCTAAAGATCCTGAAATTAAAAATGACAGTCATTGCCAGGATTAGAACCCGGGACCCCTCGGTTTGGAAGCCAAGCGCTTAATCCATCATTTTTGATGCGGTCTTTGTATGTGATATCTAGGATCTTTCTGTAGCATCTCAATTCCATTGCGAGGATCCTCCTCTCTAGTTCTGCAATCAGCATCCAACATTCATAGTGTTTACATGGCACCACTGAAAGGCCTTCTAGACTAAGGTCACCGACCAGGGGCGGAAAAGTCCCAAGATGGACTGCAACGGTCACATGTTCAGGACCAAGGCGAAACACCTATTCGGAGATTCTCAGCTGTGGTCAGGCATGGTGAGGGGAGGGGTTACACCCCCTAAAATAAGAATCATAAATACGTCCCTGTAACGACAATTATAAAAGCTCAAGTATACAAAATATCTGGACAGTAAATAGGACACACTCGTGTATACAAAGTATCGGACAGTAAATAGGACACACTCGTGTATACAAAGTATCGGGCAGTAAATAGGACACACTCGTGTATACAAAGTATCGGACAGTAAATAGGACACACTCGTGTATACAAAGTATCGGACAGTAAATAGGACAGACTCGTGTATGCAAAGTATCGGACAGTAAATAGCACAGACTCGTGTATGCAAAGTATCGGACAGTAAATAGGACAGACTCGTGTATACAAAGTATCGGACAGTAAATAGCACAGACTCGTGTATGCAAAGTATCGGACAGTAAATAGGACAGACTCGTGTATACAAAGTATCGGACAGTAAATAGCACAGACTCGTGTATACAAAGTATCGGACAGTCAATAGCACAGACTTGTGTATACAAAGTATCGGACAGTAAATAGGACAGACTCGTGTATGCAAAGAATAAGACATCAAGAGTCGGACATAAAAAAAGGCAGGTTTATTTTTTACAATACCTCTATTGAAGTCAGAACTTCATGCAGAAACCTTGTCAGGGATCTCAAAAATGGCTTAAACAATTTTCCAAGATGTCTAACAGTTATCGTATATTGCTGAGAAAAAAAATTACTAGTTCGTTGGCCATATTGGGAAACCTCTAGTTTGACTTTATAGTCTTTCAAATTTAATTTTCAAAGTAAAGATTTTTCAAGGAACAGGGCGAATTCCCTTACAAATACATAACGATCGTATTCGAATTTATCTTTGTTTTCCAGTGTCGGTATAATATATATAGTTCTGTGATTGACACATTCGCTTAAAATCAAGATGTTTGTCTCTGGTAGTAAGGAGGTAGAAGGCGAGGTGAACAAAATGTTCCAATGTTTTTCTAACATTCATTCATGCTAAAGAAAAACAAAATATAAGCTATAAGTTTTCTAAACAAGTATTTGTATGTTTTTCTGGTTAATTCTTATCTAGATATGCTATGATTGAAGTTGATGCTGTACAATAATCTTTCGATTCATGCAACGAAATCCTGTTTTAAAATGCTACAATGGGCTCGTTGTTGTCTTCAGATGCTGTCTTGACTAAGGTAAATATAACACAATATTTGGTTCTGATAGTCTAAAGTTACATAAGGTCCTTGAAGAAAAAGAAAAATGTTAGAAAAACCCAACATTAGTTTACTGTCTTTTTGCGTTTAAATCATCGGATGGACTTTACATGGCTCAGAAGGACCGACCACTTGTTAGTTTATATTCAATTAAAAATGTTTTTGTTTAAGAAAAATAATATTTTAATACGTATCCGGGATAAAAATGCTCAGAAAGACTCAAAGATAAATGCACAATTTTAGTTCAATATGCTAGGACAAATTTGTACAAGTACTCCTTCTTCCCTAGTGCTATTAGAGCATGGAATGGGTTGCCTGAGTCAGCCAGGAAAACCAGTGACTTGGCATAATTTTACTCGTTGATTAACATACATGATTAGATTGACCTATGGACACCCGTAGGACGTCATTAGGCCTATGTTCTTTTTTTGAAGTAACGTATGTATTTTATATCTTTATCGTAATAACCGTATCTTCTAAAATACATAAGCGCTCTCTCTCTCTCTCTCTCTCTCTCTCTCTCTTCTAGTCAATAGATTGTCAATTAAATATGTTAAGCTGGCAATACTGGAACTAAGCTTTTTTCTAAAGATAAAATATTTGTTTCCAGAAAACTGGCTACAGATAATATAGGCAAATAATCTGTGACGCTAAAGTTTCTTATTAACTTCAAGACATAATGGTTTGAACTATATATATAGATCACTGTTAACGGAACATTTTGCACATTCTGAGTATTTAGTGGAACACTAATCAGTTTTAAGGAAATATTTTTTCTATCATTTAAATTTAAAAAGTAATAATTAAACTATATTCTAAATTAAGCATTTTTTCACGTACAAAACTTTTTAAAAAATAGCTAGATAGATAGATAGATAGATAGATAGATAGATAGATAGATAGATACTCGCCTAGTGAACCGGTTTACGCGAATTACTTTGACAAATTTGACACAATTAAAGTTAGCAGATAGTCGAATTTAGTATAGCAACGTCTGGCAAGCTACACACTACACACTCGTAGACCTGCCAGTAGTTACTTGACAATATTCTCTACACTACACACTCGTAGACCTGCCAGTAGTTACTTGACAATATTCTCTTCACTACACACTCGTAGACCTGCCAGTAGTTACTTGACAATATTCTCTTCACTACACACTCGCAGACCTGCCAGTAGTTACTTGACAATATTCTCTACACTACACACTCGTAGACCTGCCAGTAGTTACTTGACAATATTCTCTACACTACACAATTGTAGACCTGCCAGTAGTTACTTGACAATATTCTCTACACTACACACTCGTAGACCTGCCAGTAGTTACTTGTCAATATTCTCTACACTACACAATCGTAGACCTGCCAGTAGTTACTTGACAATATTCTCTTCACTACACAATCGTAGACCTGCCAGTAGTTACTTGTCAATATTCTCTACACTACACACTCGTAGACCTGCCAGTAGTTACTTGTCAATATTCTCTACACTACACAATCGTATACCTGCCAATAGTTACTCGACAATATTCTCTACACTACACAATCGTAGACCTGCCAGTAGTTACTTGTCAATATTCTCTACACTACACAATCGTAGACCTGCCAGTAGTTACTTGTCAATATTATCTACACTACACAATCGTAGACCTGCCAGTAGTTACTTGACAATATTCTCTACACTACACAATCGTATACCTGCCAATAGTTACTCGACAATATTCTCTACACTACACAATCGTAGACCTGCCAGTAGTTACTTGTCAATATTCTCTACACTACACACTCGTAGACCTGCCAGTAGTTACTTGACAATATTCTCTACACTACACAATCGTATACCTGCCAATAGTTACTCAACAATATTCTCTACACTACACAATCGTAGACCTGCCAGTAGTTACTTGACAATATTCTCTTCACTACACAATCGTAGACCTGCCAGTAGTTACTTGTCAATATTCTCTACACTACACACTCGTAGACCTGCCAGTAGTTACTTGACAATATTCTCTACACTACACAATCGTATACCTGCCAATAGTTACTCGACAATATTCTCTACACTACACACTCGTAGACCTGCCAGTAGTTACTTGACAATATTCTCTACACTACACAATCGTATACCTGCCAATAGTTACTCGACAATATTCTCTACACTACACAATCGTAGACCTGCCAGTAGTTACTTGTCAATATTCTCTACACTACACACTCGTAGACCTGCCAATAGTTACTGGACAATATTCTCTACACTTTAAAACTGTTAGATGTCTGATGGTATATCGTTTAATTATTATTAACATTTCTTCCCTCAACAGAGACACTCCATTGATATCCAGAATCTAGTTGGTACGTTTTAAAACATTAATTTCTAAATATAGCTCTCTATGTTGTTACGTATCTAGGCGTTATTTTTTTTTTCTTTTCTTTCTTTGACCTGTTGCGGTCGAGAGACGGGGAGGTTGTCTGCCCCTTGTGTAATAAGGTTTTTTTTATTAGTCAAGCCACACAGACAGTGACCGGTCCTTGACCTGTGTGTGTACCTCTGGTTGAAAGGAGGGTGTTTTTTTTTCTGTCTCTTTGAAGAGCGTTCTAGATCTGGGAAATTGATGACGTATTTGT
Organism: Biomphalaria sudanica; assembly: GCA_036873155.1. NCBI lineage: Eukaryota > Metazoa > Mollusca > Gastropoda > Planorbidae > Biomphalaria > Biomphalaria sudanica. Next base: position 10,797 of record JAZGLO010006017.1, read on the forward strand.
TTCGAGAAATTCCTAGATTTGTCTTGAAATCGACGCGCGGTATATTATATAAAGACCGCCCGCGTGACGTTGACAGACAGACATACGGAGACAGCCGTGAGACAGAATAGCGGAGACATTGCGTGACCCGTGCGTGGTATACCATTTATCGTGTAAGTTAATATTTTTTTTAAGGCCTTGCTTGCTTGTATTTGTAATTACATTTTCAAACTCTTGTATTGTAATATTTTTACATGCCATTTTTGTAAAAGGGTTTTGGTCAACACATCAATTCTGTATTGAGTAAATGTTTATTTTTTTTTTCTTTCTTGTAACTTTATATTTGATTAAACATTAAGTTGATAGTTTACCTTCCGATTTCTTGTGTCATTTTTTTTTTGTTATTCATTGTAAGTCTTTGATTAAATTCAGACTTATTATAAGTGACACAACTGCTTTTCTATTGTCACGTTCCCCTAGGCAAGCCATTTAAAAGTAGAATTCAATTCGTAATACGTGACAAAAGAAGTTTGAGGGCTTTCGTCCCGGATATTTTTCTGAACCTATTTTCGTCTTACTTGAGTAATTTTGTAAAGGCGAAGTTGACTTTAACAAAATTTTTTTTTTGTTCAAAGAGTCGGAAGTAAAGTATCAATAGTATTGACCAAACTCTCTTAAGGTTTTTTTTTTTGTTGTACTGATTTTGTACTGTATATTTACATTGTATACATATTTTTGCTTGTAATAGTTGCTAGTTAGTCATGGATATTCAGGTTTTTCTTGCAAATCCCTCTGTGGAAGAGCTTGATGCTTTTACTAGGAAGGAACTGGTCCTTATTTCTAAACATTTAGGGTTAAAAATAAAATCAAATGCCCTTAAACAAGAAATCAGAGATAACATTGTAATCCATTATGTAGACGAGGAAGTGTTTTCTGAAGACCTTTTAGAAACCCTTAGACCCGATGAGGGTAAATCAGATTTAGAACTTCAGATAAAATTAAAACAAATGGAAATAGAAGCCCAGAAGGAAATGGCTAGAGAGCAGAGAGAAATTAAACAAAAAGAATTAGAGCTTGCAGCGGCTAGAGAGCAGAGAGAAATTAAACAAAAAGAATTAGAGCTTGCAGCGGCTAGAGAGCAGAAAGAAATGGAAATGAAATTACAAATAGAGTTAAAGAAATTAGAGTTAGCTGCTAATGTAAGACCAGATTCTTCCCCTGCCAGTCATACTGCTGAAGCAACAAAATTTTTGAAAATAATTCCACGCTTTAATGAAGCCACAATTGACAATTATTTTCCACAATTTGAACTTGCTGTGAAAAATTTTAATGTACCTGAAACTTTGTGGCCCACTTTGCTGCAAACAGTTTTGACTGGTAGAGCTGCAGAGGTATTTTGTTCTTTGACCATTGAACAACAAAAAGATTATAATGTTGTTAAGGCCTTAATTCTTAAGGCATATGAACTTGTTCCGGAAGCTTACCGAAAGCAGTTCAGGGATTGTCGCAAATCGGATGGCCAAACCCATGTAGAATTCCTGCGGGAAAAGGAGCGACGCTTTGAAAAATGGCTCACTTCCAAGGAAATCGGCACCGACTTTGCCAAATTCAAGAACCTAATGCTGATGGAAGAGTTCAAGAGTTGTGTGCGGCTGGACGTCCGTACGCATATAGCTGATCGTGGCGAGGAAGATGTGCACAAGGCTGCAGTGTTGGCAGACGATTATATAATATCACATCAATTTGCCAAGTATACGACGGATGTCAAGCCAAAACAAGTCAAACAGCCTGAGTCCATTGCTAGCAACTCCATCAAGAACAGCAGTACAAACGACAGAAAACCTACTACAAGTAAAGCTACGTGTTCCTACTGCAAACGAGAAGGCCATAAAGTTGACGATTGTTGGAAACTGAGGAAGAGAAACGAAAAAGCTCCTTCAAAAGTCAGCGCTTGCACAGTACAGTGGTCGTCGAGGTTTACTCCCTCATCCTCAAGTCATATCAAGAATACCTCGACACCACCTGTTTCAAATGTATTGACTGTACAAGACTCTCCGAAAATGTCTCCACGGTGTTCAAATGACTCAACAGTGAGTTCTTCAAATTCATCTTTACGATGTTCCAATGACTCAACCAAGAGCTTTTCAAATACATCAAGCCGATGTTCCAATGACTCAAACAAGAGTTTTTCAAATACATCAAGCCGATGTTCCAATGACTCAAACAAGAGTTTTTCAAATACATCAAGCCGATGTTCCAATGACTCAAACAAGAGTTTTTCAAATACATCAAGCCGATGTTCCAATGACTCTATCCAGAGTTCCCATAATACATCACACCGATGTTCCAATGACTCTAACCAGAGTTCCCATAATACATCATCCCGATGTTCCCATGACTCTATCCAGAGTTCCCATAATACATCACCCCGATGTTCCAATGACTCTATCCAGAGTTCCCATAAGACATCACCCCGATGTTCCTATGACTCTATCCAGAGTTCCCATAATACATCATCCCGATGTTCCCATGACTCTATCAAGAGTTCCCATAAGACATCACCCCGATGTTCTAATGACTCCATCAAGAGTTCTCCAAATACATCCAAAAGATGTTCTACTGACTCAAGAAAGAGTTTCTCCACTGCGTCTCCTAGAGATGTCAATGACTCCAGCGAGAGTTCGACCCAAGTCCAGTCTGCATCAACCAAAATTGATGTTTTATTAGAGGATTTTAAGCCTTTCATTTCGGAAGGATTCGTATCACTACCCGGTGATTCTACAAGTCTACGACCTATCACCATTTTGAGAGACACAGGTGCCTCACAATCGTTACTTTTAGAGGGTATCTTGCCCTTGTCTAAATCATCATCGACTGGGAAGAGCATCCTGTTACGAGGCGTAGAGCTTGGATGTATAGATGTGCCTCTACATCTAATCGACATAAAGTCAAATCTCATTACTGGACCGGTTGTTGTAGGTGTCCGACCAACATTACCATTGGAAGGCATCTCGTTGCTGTTAGGCAATGACTTAGCAGGTGGAAAGGTGATAGCCGAACCCATTGTCACTCAAACACCCGACTTATCTGCCACACCCGAGGAAGACCTAGAGTTATATCCAGCGTGTGCAGTAACAAGGGCAATGAGGTTGAAAGCATCTCAAGAAGAGAACGTCGTCAAGGCCAACAGTAACCACGATGATGTGGACTTGAGCACCACATTCTTTGCTTCTCTTGAAGAAGAACCAACGCCAAATTCTGAAAAGCCGGCATCAACTCGAAAACAGTTGATTGAGGACCAAAAGAAGGATCCAGAGCTCGCCAAACTCCGAGAAACCGCAATGACATCACAAGAGGCAGAGCTAGCATCAACGTGCTACTACATCCAAGATGATATGCTCTTCAGGAAATGGAAACCTCCAGACGCACCCAACGAAGAAGAATGGAGAATATGCCATCAAATCGTGTTACCAGAAAGATACCGAGCGTACATCATGAATCTGGCTCATGACACACCAATGTCAGGTCATCTCGGCATCCACAAGACATACCACAAGATTATGTCACACTTCTTCTGGCCACGTTTGAAGAAAGATGTCATCCAGTACTGCCGATCCTGTCATGCCTGTCAGATGGTTGGCAAGCCAAATCAAAAGATCCCTGTTGCTCCTCTGAAGCCGATTCCAGCCTTTGAAGAACCTTTCAGCAGAGTACTTATTGACTGTGTTGGTCCTCTCCCAAGGACAAAAGCTGGCAACCAATACCTGTTGACCATTATGTGTGCTTCAACTCGTTTTCCTGAGGCTATTCCTCTAAGGAACATAAAAGCATCAAACATTGTAAAGGCCTTAATCAAGTTCTTTACTCTATTTGGTCTACCAAAGTCCATCCAATCGGACCAAGGAACGAATTTCACGGCCAATCTTTTCAAGCAAGTCATGACTCAGTTGGGCATCAAACACTGCATGTCGAGTGCGTATCATGCCGAGTCGCAAGGCGCTCTTGAGCGATTCCATCAGACCCTCAAGAACATGATCCGAACCTATTGCTTTGAGCACGAAAAAGACTGGGACGAAGGAATCCACATGCTGCTGTTTGCAACCCGTGAATCCGTCCAGGAATCGTTGGGATTCAGCCCTTTTGACTTAGTCTTTGGCCATTCGGTGCGCGGTCCCTTGAAATGTATAAAAGAGACTTTGTTGTCACCAACAGCCACTGAAGGACTTTTAGACTATGTAATTAAGTTTAAAACTAGACTTTATGATGCTTGTGTTCTGGCCAAAAATAACTTACAAAACACCCAATCCAGCATGAAACGCTGGTATGATAGAAAGGCCCGTGTTAGAGAATTTTCTCCCGGGGAAAAGGTGCTTGTATTTTGCCCATACCAGGTCAACCCTTGCAAGCCAGATATTTTGGTCCCTATGAAATTGAGACCAAAATTAGTGACCTCAATTATACAATCAAAACTCCTGACCGTAGGAAAAAGACTCAGCTATGTCATATAAACATGCTGAAGCCTTATGTATCTCGGCCAGATCACTCAGATAAGAGTAATTGTGTTTTAAATACAGTCAAAAGTTGTTCAAATAGCCATGTTTCTCCTATTGATGATGATATTGTAAAGGAGAAATTTGGACAATACAAAATCCCTAATTCTTTTGTATTACAGAATTTGGATGTAAAACTGTCTCATCTGTCTTCGACAGAAAGGCCAGTTATCATGAAACTCATTAATGAATTTAATGACATTTTTTCTGATGTACCAAAACAGACTAATGTTATAATGCATGATGTAGATGTTGGCGAGGCTACTCCAGTCAAGCAGCATCCTTACAGGGTCAACCCTGAAAAACTTGCCATACTTAGGTCAGAAATCAAGTATATGCTTGAAAATGACCTCATTGAACCAAGTTCCAGTAGCTGGAGCTCCCCATGTGTCTTGATACCTAAACAGGACAAGACTTATCGTTTTTGTACAGACTACCGTAAGGTAAATGCTGTAACAAAGACCGATTCGTTTCCTATCCCTAGGATAGACGATCTCATAGATCGTATTGGTGACGCTAAGTACATCACCAAAATAGACCTACTTTCAGGTTATTGGCAGGTTCCCCTGACTGATAGGGCAAAGGAAATCTCCGCCTTTGTCACCCCTGATGGTTTGTACCAATACAAAGTGATGCCATTTGGCATGAAGAATGCTCCTGCCACTTTCCAGAGAATGATAAATGCCCTGCTTGCTGACATGGAGAATTGCCACGCATACATAGACGATGTAGTAATTTTTAGCCAAGATTTTTCTAGCCATTGTAAACAACTGCATTGTCTTTTTACTAAACTGTTACATGCAAAAATTACTGTAAACCTGAGTAAGAGTGATTTTTGCCAGGCTTCCATCCAATACTTAGGCCATATTGTAGGACAAGGCCAGGTGAAACCTGTAATGGCCAAAGTAGAAGCTATCCAAGCTTTCCCTATCCCTGCTGATCGGAAACAACTCCGAAGATTTTTGGGAATGTCTGGATATTATAGAAAATTTTGCGAAAATTTTTCTGTTATTGCCAGTCCTTTAACAAACCTCCTGAGAAAGAACGTCCGATTTACTTGGACGGATGAATGTCAGAAAGCCTTTAACCAGATCAAGCAGATATTATCTAGCTCTCCCATTTTGATGGCTCCTGACTTCGGAAAACCTTTTAGGTTAGCTATTGACGCCAGTGACACAGGTGTTGGGTCAGTCCTTTACCAAGAAGATAATTTCCAAGTAGAGCACCCTATTTGTTTCTTTTCCAAGAAATTTACTAGACATCAAAGAAATTATTCTACTGTGGAAAAAGAATGTCTTGGGTTGATTCTTTCTATACAACACTTTGATTTTTATATCAGTGGGTCCAGATGGCCACTGGTTGTATTTACTGACCATAATCCCCTTACATTTATCCACAAAATGTCTGGCAAGAACCAACGACTTCTCAGGTGGAGTTTATTTTTACAAGAGTACAACCTAGATCTTAAACACATAAAAGGCAGCGAAAATGTTATCGCCGATGCCTTATCTAGAGTGTAAAAAGTATTTTGATGTATATTTTATATATATATATCATGATAAATACATTCTGTAATGTAAATATTTTTTGTAATTCTAAAAAGATTTCCATTTCGTGGAAATGTAAATTTTTTATTTTTAGGGGGGAGGTGTTACGTATCTAGGCGTTGTTTTTTTTTTCTTTTCTTTCTTTGACCTGTTGCGGTCGAGAGACGGGGAGGTTGTCTGCCCCTTGTGTAATAAGGTTTTTTTTATTAGTCAAGCCACACAGACAGTGACCGGTCCTTGACCTGTGTGTGTACCTCTGGTTGAAAGGAGGGTGTGTTTTTTTCTGTCTCTTTGAAGAGCGTTCTAGATCTGGGAAATTGATGACGTATTTGTTTCGAGAAATTCCTAGATTTGTCTTGAAATCGACGCGCGGTATATTATATAAAGACCGCCCGCGTGACGTTGACAGACAGACATACGGAGACAGCCGTGAGACAGAATAGCGGAGACATTGCGTGACCCGTGCGTGGTATACCATTTATCGTGTAAGTTAATATTTTTTTTTAAGGCCTTGCTTGCTTGTATTTGTAATTACATTTTCAAACTCTTGTATTGTAATATTTTTACATGCCATTTTTGTAAAAGTTGGGCCGATATTAAGACGAAGATAGAGATAATTAATCTAAGCCAATATATTTATAAACTAAACAATCTTACGAAGAAGATCATGAAATATCACTTATGTCCACTAAATAATAGAAGCTACAGCGTGCTACAATCGAAAACGGATTATATACATTAAAAAAAAAAACTTAGTTAATCATAGCTTCTTGTAGTCTGTACGTCAGAAATATAGAAAATAGCTAGCTACTTTCACTTCTTGGCACCCTTTGTATTCTACAGTTCATCACGAAACAGAAGTGTTGAAAGTGGAAGCAGCTGATGTCCATACACTTATAGATCAATGTCGTAAGAATCCAGGCCATGTCAATTTCATTCCTGTTTCAAGATTTCAAGTAACAGACTTACCAAAAGGATACCGTGACATTAATCTGTACGAATACATCATAGCGACTGCTGACCTAACTGTCAGATTAGCTGTCAAAAAAGTTAGTCCAAACAGGCCAAAATTTTGGCCTGGCACCAAGAAACCTTATCCTTTTTGTGATACGACAGAGAGCGTAATTAGAACAGGCACTGGGGAAATTACGATACATAAGTACATAGAGGGAACAGGCCAGGATGCACATGGAAGTAATTATAACATTGTCTCTGGAAATAAACTAGAGACAATGTATAAAACTTGCCCTTGTAAAAAATGTCAATCCTCAGAGCAGCCTTCCAATGTTTGGTGGGAAATCTATGTCCACACGGCCACACATGTGGTTTTTGATGAGGCCGAAGCCGCGGCCACCACATGCAGATTGTTTTACGATGAGAAGGCGTGTCCTGTGGTCAGTTTTGACAGGGTCAGTGAAGTCGAGGCCAACGTGGAGAGAGATAAGTGTATGTTAAAATATGAGACGTGTGATATGGCGCTGGGAGAGAAGCTGTTCAAGACGGAAGTACGTTGTGGGCGTCTCTTCAAGAAAGTCGGAAACAAGTTCGCGAGAAAACTTGGAAACAAATTCATGTTTATTGTGTCACATCCTCATGGAGGTCCCAAACAGGTCAGCATCGGTAAGTGGAGGGCCTCCATCAAAGTTGGTCAATTTAATAAAACTTTTGACAGAACAAAGTTGACGTACACTACCTGCACATGCCCAGGGAGCAGTGGAGCATTAATCCACTGCGTTGGATTGAGTGGAAATCATATCCATAGTGGAGCTTTGGAGTCAAAACTGAACTGTAGCGGTGTCGGTTACCACTACAGACAGTGAAGTCTATTTTAGTGATCAGATTAATAGCACCATGATTATAAGACTGCCAACACTGACCTGAAAACTTTTAAATAGAATGTCACAATACTGAATGCTGTCTTTATTGACCATGTTATTGACTGATTTTAATTTGAACTTACTAAACACATTGTCATAATATTATAATCAGATATTTGAAGGAATTTGTATATTAGAAAATACAGAGATCTTAACAATACATTGTATTTGATATTGCCAAAAAAAGGCAGATAAAAATCTTTTGGAACATTTCGATTTGTATTCTGTTTAATTGTTCAAAAATAGAAACAATTCATGTTTTAATCAATATTTGATTTGAATAAATAAAAGAACCAGCAACAAAATACAAATAAAAAAAAATAATTAAAAAAAAACAAATAAATTATTACGTTTTTTCTTTATATGTTTATTTGTATCCGTTCTCTCTCTCTCTCTCTCTCTCTCTCTCTCTCTCAATATATTTATATCATTTATAAAAATATAAAAGGGAGACTATAGAAACAGATTACTATACAATCTTTCATGTTCATAAGCTCTTCACTACCAGAGTGGTTACCGTGTTGGCTTGAGAAGCCTGAGAAGGTTTGACCCATGAGTTCGTTCCCCCTTTTTATTTTTATATTTATAAAAGCTTTTTTTAACGGTCTAGCCTCTATTTCAAATTGAATGACACGACTGAGCCAAACTAATTAATACAATTACACTACATACAAGCTTTGTTTTTTAAAAAGAATTTTTATAAGCTATTTTCATATTATAAACTTGCAACTAAAGCAAAAGTTCGTATCAATGTTGTTGTATTTTTTAAACAACATTAAAATCAGCATTTCATTCAATGAGTTAGTTAACAAATGCAATATATATTTTCTAATGACCCATTGACACTTTTTCCATTATGACGTTAGATGCATTTTTTTACCAAAGCGCGAATCTAATGAAGCTTGAGTTATTAATGAAGAAGTCTCTGACCTTTTTAGAAAACTTGCCTTCCCTGAAGTTTTTCATTTACAAGTGGTGTATTTTTTATTATTATTATTTTTAATCTGCTTGCATAGATAATAAAAAAATTAAATGGTTCACTTTTGGAAAAGAAAAAAAGCAGCCGTTGCATCAGAACTTTAAAAGGTCCAAAACATCATGATGTCTGATTTTTTTTTCTTTCATAGTTTCTGAAATCTTAACGGAACGGAAGGACGGACAGACAGACCACACAAAACTCGGCTATTCCCCCTTTTAGAAGCCGCTAAAATATACTCGAAATCTAGGAAGAAACAGTACTTTATACTCAAAACTCAAAACCCCTTTGGCTACGCTCATACAATTTTGAGTGTGTAATTTGCGTTTTTATTTTGAAGAGGGGTTTACAATCAAAATCTTTCTTAGGTGTGCTCTTGGAATTTTGGGATTGTCGTTTGAATTATTTTTTTATAGAAGAGGGGGATTTAAATGCAAAACCCCCTTGTAGGGAGTTTCAAACTCAAAACCCCTTGTAGGGGGTTTTAAACTCAAAACCCCCTGGTATGGGGTTTTAAACTCAAAACCCATCTTAACCCCCATGGTAGGGGGTTTTAAACTCAAAATCCCCTTGGCTGTGCTAGGGCAAGTGATGGTTTAGTATTAAAATTTCACATAAAATAAACAATATTAAAGCAAAAAATCAGTCACTAAACTTCGGGGGGGGGGGGGTTACGCCCATGCAAAACATTATTCCTAACGAGCTGAAAGCAACTAAGAAAAGAGAACACAACATAGGCTCTCGATTATGTGCATGCTTCAGTGACATTCTCTTGATATATAGACTTTCACTTTCTATCTCTGGCTGTCTCACGCTCTCTCTTTTTTTCTCTCTCTTTCTCTCCCTGTTTCTCTTGCACTCTCCTTTTCTAGTTTTTCAAGCAGACCTGTTTTATCCAGTTTTGGTGCACCGATTTTACCTTTTATAAAATTGTTGTTTTTTTTCAAGATAAGACTTTTAAGGATTTGTTTTTGTCTCAGATTGTGTTTCTGGGCCTGGCTTCTGTTGTAAGTGACCTGAAAAACAAATTGACATTCTTAACTTTAAAATCCAAAGTGATTATATTCAAATAATGCGTCTTATATTTGTTCTGAGTGTGTTGGCAATGACCAGTACTTTAAGTCAAGGTAAAAGTATGTAGATTGATTATTCAAGGACTAATTGATAGTCGATGTTCGATAGATAAATAACGTCAAGAAAATGTTAATTTAATGATAAAATTTGTGTTTATACAGAGATAAACTTACATAGATAGATAGATAGATAGATAGATAGATAGATAGATAGATAGATATATAGATAGATAGATAGATAGATATAGATAGATAGATACATAGATACATAGATAAATAGATAGATAGATAGATGGATTGATAGATAGATAGATAGATGGATAGATAGATAGATAGATAGATAGATAGACAGATAGATAGATAGATAGATAGATAGATAGATAGATAGATAGATAGATAGATAGATAGATTGATTGATTGGTTGATTGACGTTGATATATCAAAACACGTTTCTTTCTTCGTTTTTCAGGTCAGTTTTCTTTCTGTGACCTTTGCCCCCAAGAGTTCAACAGGTTATGTACATTTTGTGTCAGACCAGCCGTCGTCACAAAAAACTGTATCTGCGGCATTAGCGACCCCGAGTCCATTGAATGTCTGACCGCTAATCAGTGTGATGGAGTAGGGAAATGAAATAACGTGAAAGATACCAATCACAAGTTCAACAATAAAATCATTCCGATTACTTACATTTCTTTGTGTGTTTGTGTGTTTATGTATTATGCATGATTTGAAATGTATATTCAATGTAAACATATATTTATTTAGCTACTTTTAAAACTTCCTCAATTCCTTCTAAAATTAAATGTAAACTGAAGACTCGCTAGAATTAAATGTACTAAATTTACCCAAATCTCGAAGACTAAATGTGACAAGTTAGTTAATATTCCAACTTACTGAATGTTCCATTACAAAAACACATTTAGTCAATTTTAATGTACTCAACGAAAAGTTCTATAACTACTTTCGACAAGTAATAGTGTCCTGACACTTCATTCAGTAACGTCTTCTTACTAGAATAGTATCCTGACACTTCATTCAGTAACGTTTTCTTACTAGAATAGTGTCCTGACACTTCATTCAGTAACGTTTTCTTACTAGAATAGTGTCCTGACACTTCATTCAGTAACGTTTTCTTACTAGAATAGTGTCCTGACACTTCATTCAGTAACGTCTTCTTACTAGAATAGTGTCCTGACACTTCATTCAGTAACGTCTTCTTACTAGAATAGTGTCCTGACACTTCATTCAGTAACGTTTTCTTACTAGAATAGTGTCCTGACACTTCATTCAGCAACGTTTTCTTACTAGAATAAGGTCCTGACACTTCATTCAGTAACGTCTTCTTACTAGAATAGTGTCCTGACACTTCATTCAGTAACGTTTTCTTACTAGAATAGTGTCCTGACACTTCATTCAGCAACGTTTTCTTACTAGAATAGTGTCCTGACACTTCATTCAGTAACGTCTTCTTACTAGAATAGTGTCCTGACACTTCATTCAGTAACGTCTTCTTACTAGAATAGTGTCCTGACACTTCATTCAGTAACGTCTTCTTACTAGAATAGTGTCCTGACACTTCATTCAGTAACGTTTTCTTACTAGAATAGTGTCCTGACACTTCATTCAGTAACGTCTTCTTACTAGAATAGTGTCCTGACACTTCATTCAGTAACGTTTTCTTACTAGAATAGTGTCCTGACACTTCATTCAGTAACGTTTTCTTACTAGAATAGTGTCCTGACACTTCATTCAGTAACGTCTTCTTACTAGAATAGTGTCCTGACACTTCATTCAGTAACGTCTTCTTACTAGAATAGTGTCCTGACACATCATTCAGTAACGTTTTCTTACTAGAATAGTGTCCTGACACTTCATTCAGTAACGTCTTCTTACTAGAATAGTGTCCTGACAATCAATTCAAAATGGAACGGTTGAACAGAGTCTTAAAGAGTTAGGAACTAGCGTATTTTTCTGCTTTCATTTTCCGTATTTATAGCAAAACATCATCCACGCAAAGTCCATTTGTCTTTGTTCTGGTTCTGAAGTATGTGCAATTCATGTTTCATTTTGTGTTGTTATGTAGAGAAGCAATGCCATGAAACACTGAACGTCTTGTAAAAGGTAGTGTGGTTTGACCAGCTCTTGTTTTGAGTCTGTCCAGTGTCCAAGCGATCACTTAGTTTCGCTGATATGTTTTTGCATACCTCTAGATCTAGACCTGACTAGATTGAACCAGGAATACGCATAGGACGTAATAATCTTTTTGTTGTTTTTGAAATAACGTCTGCATTTATTAAGATGAGATAAAATAAGACAGTTTCTACATCCGTTAAAGTTTTATTTGATTTCAAGGTAACAATAATGTGCAAGATTCTATCTTACGGAGCTGATTCAATGAGAAAGGTAAAAGAGTCTTTATCTGCACAGTATTGGCGCACAAAAAAGTAGATCTATTTATCTATCCGCCTGGTAGGGTTAATGTTCAGGCGACCTTAAAACTCAATGCTCGCTTCCTTTCACGTGCTCTAAGGGATTAATTCTCAGCATGGTTCACTACCAATGGCGTTTCTGATTCGGTTGTGTCGTATGCCATGCGCTTTTGACATCACGATAGATTCGAGTTCGAACACTGCCCGACGTCATGACCTGCTGTCCTGCAGGAGTGTGGTGCTAGGACATAATACACAGTTATTCCTCCAGGACAGTTCAAAACTTGTCTCCTGAGTCTGCAGTGTCATGTCATAGTTTGTTTTACAGTAAATTGTCAAAGATTTGGTTCCTACGTTTCAGTGGTAGAAGATAAGAAACAGAATGGTGTAGATAGCAGACACAACACATGACACACACAAGCGTTAAAAGTTGTTTGTTGTACAGGTAACTCTTTGTTTGGACATCAACAGCTCGAGCATTAAGATGAAAATCTTGTTCCTATTGGTCACCTTCTGTGCTGGACATTGTCTGTCTCAGTGTAAGTCTATGTACTGAAATCTATCGGACACAATAGAAGTGTATGTATTGGAATCGGACACAATTTCAGTTTATATATTAGACTTTGTCATTGTGTAGGTTTGTAACTTTGTTACAGTATTGTTTACTACATATTTTCTATTTCATCGGAAGTAAGTCTTATAAAATAATTATCTAGAATTATAAAATTAAGGCGTTTTCAAAATGGTAAGAAAAACTTCGTATTACATTTACTGACACTCCTCATTAGACTTTTCAACTCAAAAGAAATGATAACCTCCCTATTATTATGTAGGTTAATGAATAGTTCGCTGACACCATTTTATGCTTTAGTAAATAGAATATCTTTTGTAGATAAACTCATTTCCATTTATTGTGATGTTTTTGTCGATGAATGATGGACTAAGTCAAGCCTTATTTAGTTTGACAACAGCCTATAATCTACAACGCAGTTACTTCCCTTGTCGATGGGCTCTATAACCTTCTTCTGGAGCCTATCTCAGACTTTCTCTCTGAAACTCATTCTACAATAGTACAGTCCCCTTAAGTTAGCCGATCATTGAGATGCTTAATATATCTCACTTTCTTACGATTGGTTCAAATAAGCTTACACACACATTCCCTGCACACACATTCCCTGCACACACATTCCCTGAAATCAATGAACGCCTTCACACACACACACACACCTTTGTTCATTCTGACGTTGTTGTTTCTAATTAATAATCTTTATTATTTATTCATTTATGTATTTTTTTTGCTTTTTACACAAACGGTGTGGCGGCAAATATTCTTAACATTCACTAGAAGACCATTTGAAATAAAAAATAAAATAAAATAAATAACTTCTGATTTAACACACAACCTTTGCATAGTGTCAAAACCTATATCTGTTTCTCTATAATAGGAATGTTCATGATTAACACTGTAATCTACCTCTTGTTTCATTTTCGGTTTCTAGGATCCTGCTTGCATTTATTTCAACAATTCAATACAGGATCCCGGAGGGGGGGGGGGAAACTGGGGGGGGAGTGGGACGGGCTGGCTGGAGACGTTCACTTGAGGAAAGGAAGGGGTTAAAGTAGTCAGGGCCGTCGCTAGGGTTGTGGCCGCCTGTGTACGAAATTAAAAAATGCCGCCCCTTCCCTTGTTTTTTTCTCTACAAAAAAACCGTATTACAACAGAGAGCTGGGCCATGGACCATTTTTGTAGGTTATTCCTTTTTTTCCCGTTCCTATTCGCCGCACCGTTGTCATATCCCTCATGCGGTCACTTCGATGTTTTATTTCTAGTTTAAGTTTAACTTTGTATTTTTTTTTTCTACTTCGAAGTCATTAAGTCCTTCTCCAGTTGTTTGAAACCTAGAAAATGTTCATGTATTGCAACATGAGGTATATAAGAAACAGAAGCAATAGGCTAATAATAGTGATTAGTCGGTATGGGACATATCTTGTGTACAATCTAATTTTTTATTTTCTATTTCACCCAAATTTATTACCTGAATTAATTGATACAAATGCCCTTTTCTGTGTGTCAAATAAACCATTTGTGGATCCATTTAAAACGAGACATAGCCGATAAAGGATTGCCAAGGCTGGTTTTTTAAATCATTCATTCTTTAATGCGTCGCATGTATTTGTTTTCTTGTCAATTTTTTAAACATGTTCTTTCTGCACTTTAGTCGTCTTGTCAGAATTAAGATGACCTAATCATTTAGTATTCCTTTTGTACCTGTCATGTTTTCTTTATTTATTTATTCCTAAAACAACCAACATGGACCATTCAGTTCAAAATTTAGTGACTCGAATCACAAAAGCCATTGACAGCGTACGATTGTATTTTGGAGAGATGTGCATTGTGCCCACAATCATCTACGTTTGCACCTTTTTCTCATAATAAGAAGAAATAACATAAAAAGGTCAATAATAATGAGTTTTCTTTAAGAACGCACTATTCATCCTAGTAAAATCAAATCTAGTAATAAAGAGGCAGCCCTGCTGGTCAATAGTAGTATTCGAGAGACATTCTAGGTAAAAAAGTAGACACGGACGTCTGGAATGGGCGTGATCTTTTTTAAGACGTCGCTATCGCGGACCTTTTTGTCACGAGTCGAGTCTGTGACCTATTTCGACCAGTTTCTAGAACCTCGAGGTCAGCCAGTGCAGGTGTCCAGCGTAAACAAGTTAATTTTAGATGTCCAATCGAAGAAAGAGGTTAAGGGAAAAAAATAGCACACGTCAGCTTCTAGAAGGTCAAAGTTACTAAAATAATTATCAGAGAAGGTTCCAGGATTCTGGAATGTACGATCAAAGAAAGTATAAATTAAGGGAAAGTGAGTCAGACGGGGTCCTCGCATAGTAGTAGATCTTGTAGAGCGTTGGTCCTCGCATAGTAGTAGTTCTTGTAGAGCGTTGGTCCTCTCTCAGTAATGAGTTATATGTTATTAGCGGATCCATTAAGTAAAGTTTTAGCAGTTGAAGTTGAAGTTATACTAAGAGAAGTTTTATGTAACATTTAAGTTTTATTTATGAAGTATCAAGTCAAGTTGTAATTGAATTAAGAAGTTAATTTTGATGTGAAAGTTTGAAGAAGTTATTAAAGAAGTTTTGAAGAAATACAGAGAGATGTTTCTTTCTTCATTTCATTGATTTGTCAAGTATTGAGAATATAATCCCTGGCAAATGTGCTCGTCACACTTTTTTCCCTACAAAAATCGTCAGTATAATAGTGTAATCCCAGGTAAGAAAATCCAGAAGAAAAACACAAGATTGAAAGAAAAACACTAGATTGACGTTTTGAAGTGTTTTTTATTCAAAAAGTTTTAACCCATATTGTTGCATAGCCTCTCGTAAAACGGTCTACATTTTATAAGGCCTTAAAACGATATCTCTTACTTAGATATTTTAATGTGTAAACATTAAGTACTATTCAGACACGGATTAATAACTACAATGAAAATAAAACATTTTTTTTCGCGGCCCCCCCCCCCCCACCCTTTTTGTTGTTGGTCGGTCATTGGCTTGTTGCTCCAAACAGCTCGTAGCTACATGTAGATCTACATCGACATATCTTATCTACATCGATAATGACCCCAAAGTATTCAACGCCTAACTAACAGCCATTTAACATAAACGTGAAAATGTTTTTAACATTGAGTTTTTAATGACTTGATATACTTACAGTTTGGGGTACTCGACTAAGCAACAATATTTTTATATACTAAGTAGATATTAAGAAGAAACAAATGTTTTGCTTCTGTAAAGCATCATTCGAAACCAATATGACAGACAACCCCCGAAAATTCAAGGTCAGAAATGAATAGGCGCCTATGGAAAAAAAACAACCTGGGAATCCATCCATCCATTTCTCTTTATTAACAGTTTCCAAAATAACTTCTTATGTACGAATATCGTTTTCTTTTTATTAAATAGTTTTCGAAGGAAAATGCAATAATTAGAATTCATATATAATATTTGAAGAATTTTTTAGTTATTAAACTAAACTAAAAAAAAAATATAAAAATATAGGTAGCCTTGGAATAATGATTTGACCGCCCCCTACATTCGGCCGCCTGCGTGCAATGCACACATTGCACAATAGGTAGCGGCGGCCCTGGATGTAGTGGTAAAGTCACGTGACTCACGTAATGTAGGCCTACGCGTCGAAATTTCAAGATTTGAATTGAAAAAAAAAGGTATGTATAACAAATAGAATTCCAGATGACACTCATAATTATGCATCAAGGCCTTATTCTTGAAGAATACATTGTTTCCAATTATATCTAGCTTCGACCAAATACGATAACTTGCGAGTGTGGAAAGTCCCATATACTAAAAATAGATTCCTAGTCAGTTCGAGAAATTGGAGAAACGCAGCCTGGGAACACTATAGATATAGCAAGGGAAGACAACAACCGTGAGCGCTGATTGTGTCTACTTCTTCGAATTATAAAGTGTAAACTAAATCCAAACTAAACTTTGCTTCATAGTTGAGTCCCCACCCTACAACACTATTTCAATGTTTTTCTTCTCTATTACAGTGGTGGTTCCACAAATAAATGTTTGTGAGTATTGTCAGGCAGGAAAAGTTCAATGTTTAAATAACTGTATTTCCATGGCGACGCTCTCTAACCCCGACGCCTACGTGAACGGACTGTTCTGTATCTGTGGTGACAACAAAGTCTGCAAGGATCTATGTGCCCCTATACTTGGGCAAATAGGAATTTAAAATGTGATGTGCATGCAATTACATTCCGGTGTTCCAGGTCTTTGTATTAAACCAGATCCTTGAAGGTAGACTTGCCTTGAGAAAATAAACTTTCATTTTTACAATGACTTTCTTTTTTATTCCTAGGTTAACGTAATGTTATGGCACGATAAGTAATTAATTATTTGTTTCGGAAATAGTGGAGGTTTTGACTTAGAGACTAGTAAAAACAAGACTAGGTTTTAGACAGAACGAAATATCAGCTGACGTAAACAGACTACTTCCAGGACGCATTAGAGATAGGAAACCTTTTATAAACGTTTAGAATTAGCTAACATTCGATGGTTCCCTTCATTGCTAATAAACTTCATAATCAGCGTCGACTTACTTCTATTGCTAGTTCGGCCTCTCGATGGTGTTTTTGGATTACGTTGAGTGAGGTCTCCGTTTGGTTTATTAGACACCTAACAGTAATATAATATAATATAACATAATATAATATAATATTCGCAAAAATACCACTGATTGATTATGAGATCTCTTAAACTGTTGTAAGCATCTGCATCAAATTTCGTACACAGGTTCCTTTTACCTCCTAAGTCCTCACTAAGACAGATTCGCAACCTGACGACCGCCATTCGCGAAAACCGCAAGCTCCATCAAGCCTTTGTATTTTATTTTTGGTCTTTTCCCTCCATAGGCCGCAGTCGAATGAGAAATCATTAAAAAAATATCACGACTTTCTGTATAGTATTTCTGTTCACGTGATTTGTTTCTAAACTTGTCTGACATCATTTCTATTTCCACTAAATAAAAAACAAAACCAATCCCAATAGCATCTCAATAAGATTGATTTTTGAGACTTTTTCTTTTGTTCGAGAGAGAGAAAGAGAAAGGTATAGATCTATTATCATTTCACTTCATTCAAAAGGGGGGAGTTAAACTAATACAATAAATTAAACTAAAATGATCTTTCTTTTTATTTAGAGAACAAACAAAAAATAAACAAGGTTACAAAGACAGTTTGTGTGGAAACACAAACTCAAAATCGGCCCCACAAGTGGTCCACCCTGGCAGGTTTAATATTTTCAGAAAGAATATAATAATGAAATTAAATCCAAGAGAGAAGAATGGAGAAATGTTGACAGATCTTGTGTGGTGCCCCAACAGTCCATCAGACTGTTGATAGGTGAAAGTAAAATTGTTCGTGAACCTTGTCTAACTAATGTCATAAAATGATTATCTAAATGATCAAATTGTTCTGTAAATGGTCAATCTCTTATTCAAAGCCTCAAGGAAAAAAAAACAACATTTCCGTAAACAAAAAATTAAAAAAAAAAAAAAAATTCCCCTACCTTTAGGTTAGTGTTCCATTGGGATGAAGCTAGCACCCTGCTGTTGACGCAATAATATGAAAAACTACTTATTTATTGTTGTTTCAAATTATTTTCCACTGATATACATATTAAATTAATTTTTTATCTTTAAAAATAAAAGTAAACTTTTTTAAAATGTATTAGTAGGTATGACGGAACTTATTTAATTCACCAATACAATTGTAAAACAAGATTACAAAGAGAGTTTGTGTTGCCACACAAACTCAGAGGCGGCCCCCGTGGGAGACGGATCCCTGTTGGATCCGCATATTCACTGGTCGACTGAGGATGGCATCGAGCAGGGTATGAAACCGAGACAGTAGAGGTAATCAATCCTGCGCGCTAACCGCACGACCAGGCATTGCTCTTAATCTTATGACAAACTGGTTACAAACAAATAACCTTATATTGATAATATACCTACACATTACGGAATGACAACTACCGGATATGTACAATATGTCAGACTAGCAAAATACCCGCGCTTTGCAGCGGGAGGATTATTGCATTAACATTTCAAATTTGCTTTAATTAATAGGCCTACATGTAACAACAAAACATTCTCATTTGTGCCAGGAGTGTTACCGCAGGGAATGTAGCGCATGTATTTTTGGAATAACCGGAACAACGCAGTTTTTGTGTGGCTTTTTGCAATGTTAGTCCGATAAGTAAAAATAATGTGTCATATGTACTGCCTTAAATATTTCATTACTAAGAAGAAAAGTAAACCTTTTGAAATAGAGAAAAAACATACATGTACCAATACACAGTTATTTGTTGAGGATCTCTTTGTACACCACGTTGTCAGTTCGGCACTCCGGCTGCAGTATGACCAATCCCTGCGCCGAGCTTACTCTTGAGCATGCGACGTACAGTTGCCCATGTGAGAAGCAGTCCTGTCTCAAGTCAATGCCAACCTTTTGTAGTGTCTGTCCCTGAGACTTGTTGATTGTCATGGCGAAGCAGAGCCTTACTGGGAATTGGAGGCGTTTGAATTGAAATGGGAGGTCAGAGGGGATGACGGGGATGCGAGGAATCAAAACTGTCTCTCCTGAGCCACTGCCAGTGAAAATAGTTGCCTCAATGAGGTTCTTCTGCAGAGACGTGACTTGAAGTCTGGTGCCGTTGCACAGTTTAGGTGGCTGCAAGTTCCTCAGCAACATTATCGGTGCCCCAACCTTCAAAATGAGACGATGCTCAGGAGTGCCTGGAGGATTCAGAGAGTTCAGAAACTCTACCGGATGGTGCACCGCGTCTTCCATTTCCACAACTGAATCCACAGACTGGTATGTTTTAGATTGTTAGGGGAGTTCTTGGAGTAAAACGTTGTTTATGGCCGTGGTCATGTCGTTTCGTGGTGTTAGGATAGCTCTCTCCCTCAACCATGACACGTCTATATGCTGGAGAGTTCTTAGATTGGGATAAACATTGTAACGAAGGTTTTGCAAGGTCTTCACCAGGAGACAGAGATTTGAGGGAATTGCTATTTTAGAATTTTCTTGACTGAAGCTGCCATCATCAATACTCATCAGAAGATCAGAGAACTCTCCGGCTCTTGTGTCGCCATTCAGATGAACCCTCATGTTTATTCTTAAACGACGACAGTGATTTGACGCCACAGGAACGAAGACTTCAAACAGGCTTTCACTTCGTCGGCGCGTGTTCCTCTGGGCACGACTGGTAGGGTTTGCCGAAAGTCTCCAGCCAGCAACTCTGTCAAGCCTCCCATACGTGTGGTGGTGTTTCGGATGTCTTGGAGGGTCCTGTCCAAAGCCTCGACACCCCCTCTGTGTGCCATGGTGGACTCATCCCAGACAATCAGCTTGCACTGTCTTAGCACTTCAGCCATGTTGCTCTGCTTTGATATGTTGCACGTGGAGGGCGAATCAGTGGTGTGGCTGAGGTTGAGAGGTAGCTTGAAAGCTGAATGAGCAGTTCTCCCACCCTGAAGAAGAGTTGCTGCAATGCCAGAAGAAGCCACAGCTACAGCAATGTCACCTTCCGCTCGGACTTTCGCAAGCAGAAGGTTTATGAGGAATGTCTTGCCAGTTCCTCCTGGAGCATCAAGAAAAAACACCGTGCCAGTGCCCGAGACAACGCTCCTCATGACTTGCTCGTAAACTCTCTTTTGGTCACCATTCAGCAAAGACTCGTTGTTTGAGACTACATTGGCCAACTCCGAGGTGTCGTAAGAGGTTTCCCTCAAGTACTCGGGATTCGACGTAACCTCTGCCAGTTCTCTCGAAGGTGAAGGCAGCCCGTAATGATCGACAGAGAGACCTCCGATAGCAATGACGTAGTTCTCAAGCAACTGAAGACACTTGTTGTAGATCATAGGCAACCACTGTTGGACTTCTGTTCCTCCATGATCTCTTTCAGTCTGTCTCCTAACATCTTCTGCCATGCTGTCTCTATGTTTTTCCCAGAGATTTAAGGGGTTCTCCATTTGGCAGAAGACCAGCATTACAGCGAACAGTTCACGGATCTTTTGAGGTGAGCGAGACAGAGCAGCTTCCTGGAGAGTCTCGTCCCAGTTGACATCGTCCTGTAACAAACCAAGTGCCCTGCAGGCCGACTTGTAGGTTGGATGGACAACACCGTCAACTGTTCTGAGAGATTCGAAAGAGGTGGGACCTATGATTTTGTAGAGCAGCAATCGAAGGTGGTAACATTCAGAGTTGTTCGGGTGCACAGTGTAGACCCTTCCAAGCACATTATCTTTCTTCACCCCCGAATGTCCTGGCACAGCCTTCCCCTGCTTCCTCCGACGAAACATGTTTCTTGTCCACACAAAATAAGATGGAACTTCGTGATAATAAAGCTCCTTTGCAAAGTCATCATGGTTGCAAAGATCAAAGAAGGCTAACAGTGAGTCTGATGTGGCCGTGCAACGTGTAGCACAGAGCGGACGTTGTCGACCGTTACGACCGTTACGCGTACGATTGGGAAACGAAACCTGCTGCACTTTTGTAAGTAAGCTGTAGGGAATACGCCTGCCAAATTTCACCCTTGTACCTACACGGGAAGTTGCAGAATTAGTGATGAGTCAGTGAGTCAGTGAGTCAGGGCTTTGCCTTTTATTAGTATAGAATAGCGATTTTAGATAATCTTTTGGTATTGAGCATTTTCATTTAAATGGAACTAGAATGAGGATGTAGATCTACCTAAATTAAACTACTAATTTAGCACTCAAACTAGATCTAGATCTAAAATATATATTTGGGATAATGTACATGTAATTTAGATAAGATTTATATTTGAAAAAAACACACTAGATAATCAATTAATAGACTAATTGCAATATGAAATATTTAAATAGTAGATTAGTTTTAGTATTTTAAAACATTGCAATATTGACATATGGACAATCTAGACTTTAGAAATAAAAAATCTACACTTTAAGCCTAGAAATAAAAATTATAGAACTTGATCAAGCCTAAATCATGGCTGTCTGGTAGTGCGGTTTGCTCGCTGGACTGTCGTTTGGATTCATCGATGGTCCCAGGTTCAAACCCTGCCCGCTCCTATCCCCCGTCGTCCTACGGGAGGTTTGGACTACAACTCTGAAGGAACATCCGAAACATGTAAAACAACAAACATTCTAAACTAGACCACGAAATTCTAGATCTACATTCTAGAATGATTTTAATTAGAACTTAAATCTAGATCTAGTTTTAAAAATCTAGCTATAGTGTAAAAAAAAAATCTAGATCTAGTGTAAAAATCTAGATTTTATGTCTTTTTAAAATGCGAGTGACATTACGAGGTTTAATAAATATTACTATACCGAGTTGTTTTAGCATTTCATTTAAAGAATTAACTCCATATGACGTCAAAGGAAACAAATCCACTACGTCACACGGCCTAGTTTGACTAAAAAATGTCATCTATACGAGCAGCTTGTTGAGTGTTCCTAGACATTGGTGCACCGAGTGAGATCTTTTAGCATTTCATTTAAAGAATTAACTCCATATGACGTCAAACTTCAGACTAAAAAAATGTCTTTTATACGAGCAGCTTCTCGAGGGATCATAGACATTGGTGCACCGAGTTTGTTCTTTTAGCATTTCATTTGATGGGCTATATATATATATATATATATAAGGATTAAAGACGCTTTTTTTTTGTTTTGTCTGTCAGTTTGTCTGTCCGTCATGTTAATAGCGAGAAAAAAAAGACTAAAAGCTATTGAAAATCTGATTAAATTTAATTTCCCTTCCGAAACATCACATTAGTTTTAAGTTTCTATAATAGATTGTTCTGGATGTTTATATATTTATAGTGAGAGAAAATAAGAGTTCCAGATTAATCAAATACCGTTAATTTGTGGGATGGTCTGTTATGAAAATTAGATAAACCATAGCCTTATGGAGATTTTTTCAAACCACACTTTGGTGTTAGGAAGTTGTTTTCCTTAAAAATCGGAACATAATATTAACGGTAATTAGATTTTCTAACGTTTTAGCTAGAAAGGTAAATATAGTGTAAGAGACTTTACATAAATAGAGCTAAACTATTTTTCATAAAAAATCCGGAACAACCAATTTTCGTAAATGAGAAAATTATTTGTTTTATTTATTAGAAGAGGGATTTCAAACATTTATTAGCGTTATTAGGTTTTTCATATAAAATTCGGATCATTTTTGGCGACGATTTGTAAAAAAAATTAAGGTCGATTTCTTTTTCGAACCAAAATCCGGAACATTCTTTACCGATTAAACAACTTTTATTATGTTTCGTCAAGAAAATTAACTGTAAAATAAGTCTAAAAAGTGATTTTCAAAAATCGTTTCTAGTAAATTACTTTCTTGTTTTAAAATCCTGAATAACCTATTGTCGACATTTTTGAAAAAAATAAAATTATTTGACATAAATTTGTTTTCAGTTAAAAATTCGGAACAATTGATATTGATAAATAAACTATAGTGACGTAGTGTCAAAGAATATAAGTGTAATATTAGTCAATTATGCGATTTCAAACAATCATTTGACATAATTTATTTTTTATAAAACAATATCCGGAACAACTTTATAGTTAATGAAATATAAATCAGTATATATATTTTTATTTAGCATTTACATGCTAGTTACATTAAAAAACCGAAACAATATATTAAAGATCATGTGTTTTTTTGCAATGTTTAAGCATGGAAATAAAATCTAATATAAGTTAGAAGAGCAAACAAATATTCATTGGCATTGATTTGTTTTTCACAAAACATCCGGAACAAACTATTATAGATATTTAAAACAATTCCAATATTTCTGAATGAAAAATTAAAGGTTAAATAAGATTTACAACAGCCTCTAGTGTTATTTGTTAATCTAATTTTGACGGACAGACCGACTAACAGACAAAACGCACAAAAATAATCTTCTTTTATTCGGATGGGGACACTAAACAAAAAATAAATAAAATCTGATTTTTTAAAAAAGTTTAAGGAATTAGTTCAGGGCTGTGCTATGTTGCGACATTACGCTGCTGCACGATAGTCGCTGCATAAAAAGTCCATTTTAAAAAATGTGCATGATATTTACATACAAAGTGCATTATTAGCCTTTATAAATAAATGTTTTCTTTTAATTTATCAGCTAGTTGACCAGAAAAAACATCTTTAACTATTATTTATATTTGTTGTAAACATTTCCTGTACATTTTATAAATATATATGACTTAGTGATACTGAAAATACACATAAAAGGTTGATCTTTGTTAGCATATTGTAACATTGCCTCCCTTACATTTACGTAATTGTTTTAGAATTGGTGTATTTTTATGAAAAAATCGCTTGCATAATTAATTTTATAAATTAAACGGTTTGCTTATAGAAAACCAAAAGTAGCCGTTGTACCTAAACTTTTCAAGCTGCATTTTCATATCTCTTCTAGTTTTCGAGATCTGAGTGTGACAGACGGACAGACGGACATTTTGCACAAACCTAATATCGGCTTTTTCCCCGTACGGGGGCCGCAAAAAGCAATAATTTTTTCGACAAATAATCTAAAACCTTTGGATAAATGTGTTAAAAATATGGTAAATAGTTGTCTCCCTTACTCAATAGTAAATAGTTGAAAAGAGGTGAATTTTTACGAAAAACTGCTTCTTCAGTAGATTTTAAAAATTAAATTTTTCACTTTCAGAAAAGAAAAAAGCAGCCGTGGAGCCAGAACTTTGAAAGGTCAAAACTATCATGATGTCGGATTTTAAATCTCTTTTCTAGATGACGAGATCTAAACGGGGCGGAGGGATGCAACGGCTACTTTTTCTTTTTTTGAAAGCGAAAAATAATTTTTTTTTAAATCACTTATGCAAGAAGTTTGTTCATAAAATACACCACATTTACAACTATTCTCTTTTACACTTTAACAAATTCGTCTTGGAACTCAACGGAGTGTCACAGTTATCTCACTTTATGTAACTAATGCCTTAAATTATTCGATCGATAAAGAAGTAGCACTGATGATAAAATGTACCCTGGACAGGTTTGATGAGTCGCTAAGACTAGAAAGACGAGAAGAACTTTGACGACATCTTGTCGTGAGAGACAATGTCCATCTTGTGGGTCAGTTTATCTTAAGATAACTTGGTCGTGCTAGAAGGCTGCGTAATTTATTTTTGTTGAATTAATGTGTTCATTTTTAGAATGTGTACAAATCCAGAACCTTATCGTCGTGAACAGAAACATTAGATAAAATATTCAGTAACATCTGGCATGGTTCCATAGATGAATAGCTTTTACATTTCTGGACAGCAGACGACAAAGATGATGGTTCTGGTTTTCTTATTCTTACTTCTTGCCTGTAGCCATGGTAACTTTATTTTTTGAACTAAGAGTCTTACTTTCTTTATTTACGGTTTTTATTTTATTTATTTTTTTTCAGTTTTTATTTCTTTTGTTTTGTAGATAGTCGGGAGTACAAGTGGAATCATCAATAGATTTTTACAAATTTGTTTTCAAATACTCAGCAATATTAGAGATTTCCATAGAAAAGTGTTTTTTTTTAAGTAATCATCTTTTTGTTACTAATTGGATTTTACAATTTGATTCTGCAGTGTTAAAAAATAGTACATTACATAATTCTATAAATTAATGGTGCATCAACGCTTCCGTTTCTTTACACCGGATACACCAAAAAAAGTAACTTTTTATGGATTTTCCTTCAATTTACGAAATTCTCTTAAAATTCAGCCTGCATACAAAGATACAAATAATAGTTACATAGATCTATATAGTTGTACATTGGGTCTGATAGCATTTAGCTTCTGCAATGATGTCATGAATTTCCCTTTTCTAGCTATACTTTAATGTAACCATTAACAATCTTTGAATTTTGTTCTTCTGTTGCAGGTTTCTTTATACAAAAGTTTGACTGTCTGACATGTGCTGAGGGGGACACTTTTTGTCTGTCGAATTGTATCTACACCATCTTTCCAACTAATTTGTGCTCTAACTGTCTGCCGACTGACTTTCAGTGTTTGTCGTCTTGCAAGCTGATTGGATGATGTGGTCACTTGTTATGTGCTACTGAAGGACATTTGGTTTATGTATGACATTGTATGTGAATATGTTAATGTGTTTGAAATGTGTTTGTATTCAACTATAAGGGTATTAAGAAAATAAATATTGTCTTGGACAAAATATTCAGTCTTTAGTTGAGAATACTTTTTAATGTTATCGACACTTTTAGAAACACTTACATTGAAAGTTGTTTTCTTTTTTTAAAGTAAGTTGTCCTACTAGGACAATAGTTTGTATCTTGGAACACAGAAACACCTGCAAACTTCAGTTATTTATAAAAGAGAGAACCCAAACTCAATTTTTAACGTTCCTGTTCTTAAATTAGTAGCAAGCTAACTCTAGTCTACATTTTGAAATTTTGAGTTTTTTTTTGTTTTGTTTCAGTGTACCTCGAGTTCACTTCTACCGTCCCTTTTATGCCCAGCGCCACCCAACCGCCCCCATTGTAACGAGCGCCCCCTAACCCTTCCTTTTGACTCCCAGCGCTCCCAAATATCACGAAATCGCTCCCAGTGGGGCGCTAGACCCCGTTGAAGAACACTAACAATAATAATGTGCAATTACAAATATTTTTACTAGTTGTTTAAATCTAGCGCAATACGCTATGGTCCTATAACTTGTCTGGACCAGTTCTAAAGGGGTGGGGGAGAAAGAAGGAGGTATTTGGGTGATCGCTTTTTGAATGCATTTATAAAAAAAAGGTGAACGACCTGAATTCGAAGTCGAGGGCTAAAGCCTCCTCAGCCTCATCATGCCAATACTCTAACCAATGTGCCATGTTTATGAAAATAGAAGGTTTTATGATTATCTATTGTTAGTTTCAAATTTTTCTTTCTACAAAGTATAAAGGGGACTAATTCAGCTTATACCACCACATCAGTCAACATCAGTCAAGTACAATTTCTTAACTTTTTTTTAGATACCAAACCTTAAAATATTACCAATAGTTAACTAACTAATTGGATATTTTTTTAAATTGATTCTTGTGTTGTCAGGTAAAAGAAATAATTGTGTAAACTTTCATCTTGATCCGAGATCTCGGAGTTGGAGAAATAACGTGTACCAACATTGTACAAGATAGTCCTATACATAGTGTCACGAATCGAGTCTGTGACCTATTTCGACCAGTTTCTAGAAGCTCGAGTTCAAACCAGTGCAAGTGTCCAGCGTAAACAAGTTAATTTTAGATATCCAATCGAAGAAAGAGGTTAAGGGGAAAAAATAGCAGACGTCAGCTTCTAGAAGGTCAAAGTTACTAAAATAATTATCGGAGAAGGTTCCATGATTCTGGAACGTACGATCAAAGAAAGTATAAATTAAGGGAAAGTCAGTCAGACAGCCTCGCATAGTAGTAGTTCTTGTAGAGCGTTGGTCCTCGCACAGTCCTCGATTAGTAATAAGTTTCTTGATATTAGCGGGTCCATTAGTTAAAGTTTTATTAGTTGAAGTTGAAGTTATACTAAGTGAAGTTTCATGTATCATTTAAGTTTTATTTATGAAGTATCAAGTCAAGTTGTTATTGAATTAAGAAGTTAATTTGATGTGAAAGTTGAAGAAGTTATTAAAGAAGTTTGAAGAAGATACAGAGAGATGTTTCTTTCTTCATTTCATTGAATTGTCAAGTTTGA
Organism: Biomphalaria sudanica; assembly: GCA_036873155.1. NCBI lineage: Eukaryota > Metazoa > Mollusca > Gastropoda > Planorbidae > Biomphalaria > Biomphalaria sudanica. The sequence goes on from JAZGLO010006017.1 coordinate 38,496, forward strand.
TAATATAATCCCCGGCAAGTGTGTTCGTCACACATAGAACTAAAAATCTCAACCGATAGAATTGAATGAGATATTAACATTCGTGAGTGAAGTGAAGTATCTTACAATGGAGTATTCTGGAACGTTCACTGTAAAAACACTTTTGAAAGTGTAGTCGTACAGGAAGAAAATAATTTTAAAAGGTGTGAAAAATCAAATTGTGTTTCTGACACAATTCTAACAATCCAAATCAATGAACTTAGGCACAAGGTAAGACCAGACCTGGTTTTGTGGGTTTTAGTCTGTCACTTGAACTCTTCACTTCGATTGTCAATTTGTCTTCATCTTTTCAATTTGGAGCTTTAGGTCAGATGATGTAAAGGTCATCTGTTTATGTGGCCTACGGTTTACGAGGGTGTCATGTGGCCAGTACAACGACCAACCGCCTTTACTTTTCCCCAACTAATGTCAGGCACCAATTAGTGCTGGGTGGACTCAGAGGCGGCCAAAGATCCCGAAATTAAAAATCCCAGTCTTCAACAGAATTCGAACCGGGGACCCCCAACGCTTTACCGCTCAGCCACGCGCAACTGCAGCTATAGCCTAATAATGACAAAGAAACACGATTTTAGACTATTCCTGACTGTTTATCTATTTATTTGTATTTTTTCAGTATGCCAGAAGATAGTAAAAAAATATCTTTGACCTATTTTTACTGAAACATTCTAAATATAGAGATCGCGGTTTTGTGAAAACCTAAGGTGGACAAACTACACAGAACTATTCAATCAGAATAATGAAGCTGGTAGCAGTCCTTGTTTTTATAGCAGTAACATCCGGGATCTCTACAGGTAACACAACAGCATCAATTATCTAATGTTGCGATGCTTTAAGATATTGTTATTTTAAAAAACTATTGCAGTTGAAACGTACACTTGACTGATACTGATAATATTCTAACTAGTATGTAACTGACTTTATTATTTTTTTTACAATCTAAATTCTTGGTAGTTAAACCCAGCGGCTACATTACAAATCATGAATGTTGTTTTTAAAGACCGAACTGAAGACTTCATGTACAGCTTTGAATACATGTAGTACTAAGTTGGGGTTTGGTAATTGTGCATACCTGACAACTTGTTGGGCTATTCTTCTCTTTCATTTTAATACCTTAGGAGAGAGAGAGAGAGAGAGAGGCTTCCGAACCGACGGGTGTCGAGTTCAGGTTCAAACTGAGATCTTAAATTTCGAGATTTTTTGGACGCTCCTGAAATGGCTTGAATCCACCCATCTCTAATGGAGACATGCATTGGGCAGTAAATGCGGTTGGTCGTTGTGCTGGCCGCATGACGCCTTGTCAACCATCAGCTATAGAAACATAAAAACTGAAGATCAATTTGTAGATCTAAAAGTCTGAAAGAGTACCTGTCCTTTCTTTTCGTATCTAAAATAATGTTACTAAAGCATAATGTGTGAAGTGCAATCATTTAATGGTTGGATCATTGATGTCTTCTTTTTTTCAGCTCTGCTGACAGATCTTTTGGGGTTAGACTGCCTCACATGTTTACCCACAGAATTCTCGTGTCGGTTCAGGTGCCCGGAACTATTGCGAAGGCAGCTATGTCAACACTGTTCTCCCAGCGACCCGGTCTGCATGCCGCTGTGTCTGAGGACTCTGAGACGTCGACGTGACATAGAATGTTTGATGTGTCATGAGAACCTTTCGTGTTTAATTCAATGTGGCTACGTGGGTGTTAGCGTTGGGAAATAAAACCCAAAGATCTAATTCGAGTATCGTTAGTGCGAGTAGCCTTTCGCTTTTTTTTTTTTGAGTTCTTCATGATAGATTCGATTTTTTATTTTTTGTGAAAATAGAATGTAAAAATTAATTCATATGTTATATGTATTCTGTGGAGTCCGTGTTTCTTATATATGCTTTATATGTTAATTGTTAAACTGTTCCCCAAACGTCAAATAAGGAAGAACTTGACGAAAGGGAACGAATAGCTATTTGCTAGTTTAAATATAAACCAAAAAATGAAACGGTAACAAGAGGCAATCGTCAAGTTTCGTTTCTTAATTAACCCTTGGACCCCGCATGAAAAGGTCTTCTAAGTTAGTCTAGAATGGCTCCTCGTCAAGTTTCTTTTCTTAAATAACCCTTGGACCCCGCATGAAAAGTTCTTCTAAGTTAGTCTAGAATGGCTCCTCGTCAAGTTTTGTTTCTTAATTAACCCTTGGGCCCCGCATGAAAAGGTCTTCTAAGTTAGTCTAGAGTGATTCCTTCAATGGCAGTGTGCAACGCTAATTATTAACAGTATAAATCTACATGTATGTGCAGTTTAGTCGTTCTATGAAATGGTAAAGAGGCGGGGGAGTTTTTACACTGCTATTTTTTTTTATTCAGAAGATGACATTGGCAAAAACACATAAGACACAAACAACAATTAAGGTTAACATCGTTCAGATATTGTTCAGACATTGTTCAGACATCGTTCAGACATTGTTCAGACATTGTTCAGACATTGTTCAAACTTCATGATCACTGCATACACGAGTGTTGGCTGTACCGATGCATGGGTGAATAATTTACACATCTTCCTTTATATAAACAATTATTTTTGTCTTACAAAACAGGTCTATAATTAAAACTTTATTTCCCTTTAGGCCTAGCAGTACACACCGGTTACCCCTCTAGGCTTCATATTATTTATTATGTCCGCAATATCCCCTCCTTTATTAAATTTCCAATAAACGGACCCCATTTGAACGATCCCCTAAACTACATTTTAGCCGTGAATTATTGTATGTGTGAGTATGAAATGAAACGGCCTGCTCTCTTTTTCTTTCATTCTCTCTCTCTCTCTCACCCCTTTTTTATTTTTTACAACCTGCGTATCGTAATTTCTCTGACATAGACTTTTGATTTGATTTGGAACGACCAGTTTTATAACATTTGAAACACACACATGCTCCTGAATTCTAATACTCCTTATACACTCCCCCACACACACACACACACATACATATACGCTCCCTTTCGATCACAGCAAAAACGTTAGTCCAACGTACAATTGTTTTACTTTTATTCAGCTTCTCAATTCAAAATCAAAATATTTACTAGGCCTAGTCAATGTTATTGTCAAGCGCCCTCATCCAACACACATCCGAGGTCACACCTTTCGGACCTTTTTTTGTTAGCATCCCCCAATTATTGACCAGTCATCACACACATTTCAGCTTTTAAATAAAGCACTTTGAGGTCTCAAGTCACTGACTGACTTCATTGAGTCTTCGAATCACTGACTTCATTGAGGTTTCGAGTCACTGATTGACTTCATTGAGGTTTTGAGTCACTGATTGACTTCATTGAGGCCTCGAGTCACTGATTGACTTCATTGAGGCCTCGAGTCACTGATTGACTTCATTGAGGTTTCGAGTCACTGATTGACTTCATTGAGGCCTCGAGTCACTGATTGACTTCATTGAGGTTTCGAGTCACTGATTGACTTCATTGAGGTTTCGAGTCACTGATTGACTTCATTGAGGCCTCGAGTCACTGATTGACTTCATTGAGGCCTCGAGTCACTGACTGACTTCATTGAGGTTTCGAGTCACTGACTGACTTCATTGAGGTTTCGAGGGCCGGCCTTAGGCCACTGCAATATTTGCGACCGCTTTTGGTCCCGCACTTTTATAGCACCCGCGCTAAGTGTAAATTATCAAATTAAACCATTTTATAACTTATAACAGATTTCCCGCGGCCTACTCATTTACCAGAACTCCTGGAAATCTCCTGAAATTGCAAAATATACTAAAAAAAAGTTCTGGCAATCTCCGGAAATTATAAAAATCTTTTGAAAACTCATAAAAATCTCCTGAAATATATAGACAAAAATTGTTATTTTGGGGTGTCATTCAATGTGGAAAACGACAATCCTACTCGCGATAAAAAAAAAAAACGGCATTATGCAATACCCGTAATTGTGGAATCTGGTGAAAGAAGCTTCTCGCGCCTCAAACTAATGAAGAATTACTTGAGGTCAACAATTCTCAAAGATAGATTGAAACATTTGGTAATTCTTGCTATTGAGCATGATCTATGTAGGAACTAGAATGTTTATGATAGAGCCATCTTTTCCTGACTTCTTGGTGTCCAAAATGTTGAGCCATGAAGAAAAGTATATATATAGATAGTTGACATTAGTTGAAAATCATTATTGTTGTTGTTCTATTATCTACAGAGCAATAAGTTTTCAATGGTTTTAGAAATAGATAATTTTGTTTGAAACGGTCTTATAATTGACGTCACTTTTCAATGTCAAACTCTTTATCTAGTTAAATAAATATATAGTTGTTGTTTTTTTCTGGTTAATGAAGAATAAAATCATGAACTGAGACAAGTGCACAGAAGGTACAGAAGATGATGTTTAAGTGGATGGATCAGAACTTAAGAGCCAGTGCTGGTGTGTCTGCTAAGGGTAGCTGTCTAGCTCTGTGTTTAACTGGCTAACGATTCGATACTAAAGCGGTTGTGATTCTAGCGTAGCAATACAAAGACACACTATGAACAAATATAAAATAGTGGATTAAATCTAAATAACTAACATTTAATGAAACACATAATCATCAGCAAGCCTAATGCAGTAGATAAAACTTATCAATAATACGTAAATAGAAAAAATAACTAGATGGTCTAACTTGACTTTTGGTTTGAGATGTTTTTAATATATAGAAATATGGCTGAATATGCTTTTGTTATTCAGTTCCCTGTTTTAATTCACACAATTTTTTAATCCTGTGTTTGATAAATGTTTTATTATTAATAATAATAACAACAGAGTCATTTGTTTAACGTCATTTGAAATTCAAATAAACTGGCACGTCTTCTTTTTTTGAAGAAACGTCTGTATTTTATAAGATAAGAATATAAGTTTCAGAAATCCACGAAAATGTGAACCCACGAACTAAAGCCTAAGTGATTTACTACTCTGCCAGGATATTCTTTGTTAGTTCACGCATGGAACTATACGAATGGTTAACGCAGAAAGTACTCTATTAATAGAGTGGTATTTTTAACTATATTTGTGTGAAGCATTCGTTTTCTGAGACTTTAAAAAAAAAATAAAGCGAGGAAAATATATGCAGAACTTTTGCAACCAATTATTTCACAGCGACATCTAGTTTATAGTGTTTGAAAGTGAACTTTACACCACACGAATGATTGTCATAAATAGTATAATAAATAAGTGGCTGTATCTTTGCATGAAAATATTAAAGACATGCCAACTACAATTATGTAATAAAAACGAAAGCATAAAGCTAAGAACCAATTAATTCAGAGCTCTATACTAAATCAAGCAATCAAGACAAGGATACGTTTAGCTATTAAGATATTTAATCTCTTTGCTCTTTAGTAGGCGTTCACTTAGCCAAGCCATTCAAACACATTACAACACAGCCAACAACTGGATTTGTACAATCACAGTTTCGTGGTGGGCAGTTAAATGGACAGGTCGT
>JAZGLO010006018.1:0-122604 GCA_036873155.1 Biomphalaria sudanica
AACAGTCGACGGAAGAGACCCTCAACATTTAGGACAGGTGAGAGGGGGGTGTGTGGGGAGGGAAGGGATGCAGAGGGGTGGACGTACAGGCTTCATCTGATTGCCTGATTAGTTCAATTAGAGCCCACGTGAGCAGCGATCTTAAGACGTTTTTTTAGTCATGCTCCTCTTTTTCTCCACCCCGCACATCGCCCCTGGACACTCCAGCTGTCTCTGTCTCTCCACCCCGCACATCGCCCCTGGACACTCCAGCTGTCTCTTTCTCTCCACCCCGCACATCGCCCCTGGACACTCCAGCTGTCTCTTTCAAAGTCATACTCAATCTTGTATGTGTGACTGATAGTGTGTGTGTCTGTGTGAGTATATGTCTGTGTGTATCAGTATGTGTATCTGTCAGTGTCTGTCGATGATTGTCTTATGTGTGTATGTGTGTGTGTGAATGATTTTTTGAATGCCATTTAGTTACAGTAAATCATCGGCCTATAATTTAAAAAAACAACAACATTTATTTAAATTATATTTAATTTATTCTTTGCAGTTATTTCCCTTTAAATATTGAACAGTTAAAATCGACAAATCTGATTTTTTTTAAAGATTTGTATGAGGCTATTATTGATAAAGTAACTTTCTTATTTTAAAACTAAAATTGACTTACACTTTACAATTTTGAAATTTAAAATTCCAAAGAGCAACACATGCATTAGTATTTCTTAATCTGTTGTATTTATACACTTTTACCTAAACGAAGAATGAAATGTCTAGTTCTAGAATCTAGATTAATCTAGAAGATTATGCACTTCAAAATAACATAAATCAAAGTATCAGTTTTCCGACAGTCAAGACAGGCATACAAACAACTTTTGAACAATGCATACTAAGAATCAGTTGAGAATCCAAAGATAATACAATAAACTATTCATTAGTGTGGAGCTAGAGGTCAAATTCAACATCTCAATATTTGAAAGAATACGTTTTCAGAAAGATAAGGGTCTAAAGGATACCTAACAAAGGCAAGGGATACCTTACAAGATTAAGGGGGATATCTAAGAAAGTTTGGGGGATATCTGAGAAAGTTTGGGGGATACTAAGAAAGTTTGGTGGGTAACCTAAAAAAGTTTGGGGATACCTACGAAAGTTTGGGGGATACCTAAGAAAGTTTGGTGGGTAACCTAAGAAAGTTTGGGGGATATCTCAGAAAGTTGGGGATATCTCAGAAAGTTTTGGTGATACCTAAGAAAGTTTAGTGAGTAACCTAAGAAAGTTTGGGGTATAACGGGGATACCTAAGAAAGTTTGGGCTACAACGGGGATACCTAATAAAGTTTGGGCTATAACGGGGATACCTAAGAAAGTGTGGGGTATAATGGGGATACCTAAGAAAGTGTGGGGTATAATGGGGATACCTAAGAAAGTGTTGGGTATAATGGGATACCTAAGAAAGTGTGGGGTATAACGGGGATACTTAAGAAAGTGTGGGGTATAACGGGGATACCTAAGAAAGTGTGGGGTATAATGGGGATACCTAAGAAAGTGTGGGGTATAATGGGGATACCTAAGAAAGTGTGGGGTATAATGGGAATACCTAAGAAAGTGTGGGGTATAATGGGGATACCTAAGAAAGTGTGGGGTATAATGGGGATATCTAAGAAAGTGTGGAGTATAATGGGGATACGTAAGAAAGTGTGGGGTATAATGGGGATACCTAAGAAAGTGTGGGGTATAATGGGGATACCTAAGAAAGTGTGGGGTATAATGGCGATACCTAAGAAAGTGTGGGGTATAATGGGGATACCTAAGTTTCAGCAAATCTTGAAAGTAATGGCATTGCTTCGTTTTGTTCTGCTTTTTTTTTTTTGGGGGGGGGGGAAGGAATTATATGTGTTATATAGTTTCCATTGTGAATGTTTATATGTTATATAGTTTCCATTGTGAATGTTTATATGTTATATAGTTTCCATTGTGAATGTTTATATGTTATATAGTTTCCATTGTGAATGTTTATATGTTATATAGTTTCCATTGTGAATGTTTATATGTTATATAGTTTCCATTGTGAATGTTTATATGTTATATAGTTTCCATTGTGAATGTTTATATGTTATATAGTTTCCATTGTGAATGTTTATATGTTATATAGTTTCCATTGTGAATGTTTATATGTTATATAGTTTCCATTGTGAATGTTTCAGATCCAGTTGATGTTTGTTAGCAATACGACACAGTAAGAGAGGGGAAAAAAAGCAACATTGAAAAATGTGTGGATGCTTTACATAAAGAAAGGCCGAGTGGTAAACCGTTTGGCTCGCGAACCGGGGGTCCTGGGTTTGAAACCTAGTGAAGATTGGGATTTTTAATTTCAAATTTTTTGGGCATCTTTGAGTCCACCATTGGGTACTTGACATAAGTTGGGGAAAAGTAAAGACCGTTGGTCGTTGTGCTGACCACATGATACCCTCGTTAACCGTGGGCCATAGAAACAGATGACCTTTGCATCATCTGTCCTATGGATTGCAAGATCAGAAATGGGAAACTTAATAAAGGAAAATGAAAAGTCAAAAATAGCAGAGGTGTTGAAATAAATGAAACAAGAATGGTCAAGACGTTACAGTGAAAGATCACAGTTGCCAACTACAGAGTTAATTTCTGCCACAAGCAAAAATGGTTAGAAATTTGAGTATAAAGTTCTATATATTAAGCTTTTGAAAATACATATCTTATCAATACTTTTGAAATCTGTACAACAAGGAGTCTATATAAGGATACACCGATAACTCCATTTATGGAAACAGGATAAATAAATAGTAAATTTACGGTTATATCAAAAGTCTCACTTCACAACCAGTGGTATATTCAAATTCAAAACATTATTTAGTCAGCGTTAAGGAATGCTCTTTTAACAGATCAACTATAAAATTGTGTCTCAGTGACGCCAAAAGGACGGGTTGCTTCTAAAATAGTTTGGGTTTAATGGTATAGTTTTATGAAACTAATAACTCTACAACCAAGGTCATCCTTGGGTCAATACAAAAGGCCATTGAAGATCAGAATAAGATAAGGGTTAACTCCCAGCCTCCCAGCCTTTGCCCACTCTCCTCTCGTATCAAATTAAATCTCGGTAGAAATGTTCTGTTAGCTTGCTATGTCTCAGCAGTGACTCCCACATAGATAGATCTATGTTCTGTTAACTGGCTATTTCTCAGCAGTGACTCCCACGTAGATTGATCTATGTTCGTTTAGCTTGCTATGTCTCAGCAGTGACTCCCACATAGATAGATCTGTGTTCTGTTAGCTTGCTATGTCTCAGCAGTGACTCCCACATAGATAGATCTGTGTTCTGTAAGCTTGCTATGTCTCAGCAGTGACTCCCACATAGATAGATCTATGTTCTGTTAGCTGGCTATGTCTCAGCAGTGACTCCCACATAGATAGATCTATGTTCTGTTAGCTGGCTATGTCTCAGCAGTGACTCCCACATAGATAGATCTATGTTCTGTTAGCTGGCTATGTCTCAGCAGTGACTCCCACATAGATAGATCTATGTTCTGTTAGCTGGCTATGTCTCAGCAGTGACTTAGCGATGACTCCCACATAGATAGATCTGTGTTCTATTAGCTTGTTATGTCTCAGCAGTGACTTAGCGATGACTCCCACATAGATATATCTATGTTCTGTTAGCTGGCTATGTCTCAGTAGTGACTCCAACATAGATAGATCTGTGTTCTTTTAGCTTGCTATGTCTCAGCAGTGACTCCCACATAGATAGATCTGTGTTCTGTTAGCTTGCTATGTCTCAGCAGTGACTCCCACATAGATAGATCTATGTTCTGTTAGCTGGCTGTCTCAGCAGTGACTTAGCGATGACTCCCACATAGATAGATCTGTGTTCTGTTAGCTTGTTATATCTCAGCAGTGACTTAGCGATGACTCTTCTTCTTCTTATATAATACAGACGTTACTTCAAAAAAGAAGATGATTACGTCCTACGCGTCATGCATTTAGTCATGCATATTAACCAATGACTTAAATTCTGCCAAGTCACTAGTTTTTCTGGCTAGCTCAGGCAACCCATTCCATGCTCTAATAGCACTAGGGAAGAAGGAGTATTTGTACAAATTTGTCCTAGCATATGGGACGAGGAATGTTCCTTTATTTTTGTGTCTTTCAGAGTATTTTATTAGATTTTGTTTTTGTATTTGAAGATTATGGTTCAGTGTTTTATGTATAATTGCTACTTTACTTTTGAGTCTTCTGTCCTGAAGGCTTCCTAAATTTAGTGATTTTACTAATGGTGTTACTCTAGTCAAATGTGAATATTCGTTTGTTATGAATCTCACTGCTCTATTTTGTGTTTGTTCCAGTTTCTTAATGTTTTCTTGAGTTGAGGGGTCCCAAACGGTGGATGCATATTCTGTTATTGGCCTAACCAAGGTTAAATAACATTTTAGTTTTATGTTCTTATTTGATTTATAGAAATTTCTTTTAATAAACCCTAATGCTTTGTTTGCCATGAATAAGATAAGTGGAATTAATTTGTTTTAGTTTTTTTGTTACTCTTAACAAATGACATTTTTCTGGGTGGAAAGACATGCTCCAATTTGATTCCCATTTCTGTAATTCATCTAATTCTCTTTGTAAAATATCTGTGTCTTGTATTGTTTTTATTGTTCTATATATTATTCAATCGTCTGCAAATAATCTGACTTTTGTTCCTGAACTAATGCAATTTGGTAAATCATTTATGTAAATTAAAAATAGTAGTGGACCCAAGACTGTTCCTTGAGGTACACCTGAGTTTACTGTTATTGGTGTTGATTTAGAGCCATTTATTATTACAGTTTGTTCTCTCCCTATCTGAAAATCTTTAATCCACTGATGCAGTGGACCATTAATGCCGAAATATTTTAATTTTTTAAGCAAACTATGGTGGTGAACTTTGTCAAAAGCCTTGGAAAAATCTAGTAAGATAGCATCTATTTGTTCACTATTATCTAAACCTTTTGAAAAAATCATCAATTAGTCCTATTAGTTGTGTTTCACATGATCTATATTTCCTAAAGCCATGTTGGTATGGGGTGAGGACATTATGTTTGTCTAAGTGGTTGATGATGTTACTACATATTATGTGTTCTAGGATTTTACATGTGATGCTGGTAAGTGATACTGGTCTGTAGTTTCCTGGATCAGATTTTTCTCCTTTTTTAAATAGGGGGGTGACATTAGCTTCTTTCCAGTCCTTTGGTACTCTGCCCTGGTTAAGCGATGCCTGAAAGAGTATTTTGAACACTGGGGCTAGCTCATTGCTTAGTTCTTTGAGTAATCTAGCTGGAATACCATTAGGTCCAGACGCTTTATTTGGTTTGGTGTTGGCTAACTTGATAGATCTATGTTCTGTTAGCTGGCTATGTCTCAGCAGTGACTCCCACGTAGATAGATCTGTGTTCTGTTAGCTTGCTATGTCTCAACAGAGACTTAGCGATGACTCCCACCTAGATATATCTATGTTCTGTTAGCTTGCTATGTTTCAGCAGTGACTTAGCGATGACTCCCACATAGATATATCTGGGCGTGCCAATTATTTAGCCCTCCATCGACCTTTTTTTTCCTCCATTTCCTTTTTCCTGGAGTTATTGCCCCTTGTATTCCAAGTTTTATGCCAAGCCCAAAGTTATCACCTCTTGTCTACATCCACGTGAGAAAACACAATGTCTTGATGTGTTTGCCTTTGTATTGGCTGTTTGTGTTTGATTGTGTTTGTTTTTTACAAAGCTTATAGCAACTCACTATGTCTGTCTGTCTAGTAAAAAGATTGTACACGTTATTTATCGGACACATAATCTTGGATCAATCTTAATTTTGGCAAAATTATTTCTTTTAACTGACAAAACAATAATTTTTAAAAAATTGGAATAAAATTATTTTGTTTTGTATCTCAAACAAGGGAAAGAAATTGTACTTGACTAAAGTGGTGGTATGCGCTGAATTACTCCCCTTAATAGGTCTCCGCTTTAAAGTCAGTTTGAAACAAACAATACAATCTTCTATAGCTCTAAGCACCTCACTAGCAGAGTGGTTAGTAAGTCGGCTTGAGGAAATGTGATTACGAATTCATTTTTTTTAAAACGCTTTTAAACATCGATTACGCTAAAATTCACCAAGATATTCCTTTTTTTCTTTCTCCCCCCCCCCCTCCCCCAACTGGTCTAGATTAGTCATAAAGTGATAGAGTCAAAGTGTATGATTCATAAAACTAAAAGCATGAAATAGCGCTAAACAAAGACGTAAAACTATTTCTAATCGCAGAGATGTATTTGTTGTTGGTCTAGATTTAGTTCAGATTGAACTACATGACTGATCTAATCTAATTGATATAATTACAATAATATAAGCTTTTTTTTTTCCGCCAGACATCGGGCTGAATACACGCAACCCGAGAAAAGATTTTTTAAAATTATGTTCCTTCCCAGAAAGGAGTTTACAATGGCATCAAAACTATAATTAGGTCATTTCGTTCTCGTGCCAGATGTCTTTGACCTACTTATTGTAACTGCTTTGTGTGCAGGGGTGGGCAGAGTGTGAAAGAGCGACGGGAAGGAGTGGGCAGGCATGGCAGTGTAGCAGACTTGACCGTTTGACCGCTGGTAGAAAGGCGTCCTTTTGTTGAGTTCCTACCCATAAACCCGCCGCTCAAAGTGAGAAGAATCACCTGGGGACTAACAGACTTGACCCACTTGTTACCTGCACGGGAAGGGGATGAGGTAAGGTGAGGATGTACTCTCTGAGACATTGATGTGCACCTAGGATACTTCCATTGTAAATAATAGTCCTGTGTCTATCACACAACGATGTCTCCTTCCAAAACAAATGTAACAAGCTGAATCAAGATAATGTCAAGCTGATCAAGTCTACATTGATACATGAGCCAATGTTAAGAATAGAGCAAATGGATAAAAGTATATTGGAGCATAAACATTTAAATATATTGAATACACATTTTACATAATGAGCAAATGTCGCTTGACTTACATCTTCTAACAATTTGTAAGACATGGAAACCTATGACCTGATCGCCACAGACCAGATGTAGCCTAAGACTTGGTGTCCTAAGACCCGTTGACCTAAGGACTGATGGCCTCAGAGTGACCTAATATTTAAGACCTGATAGCCTCAAACAAGGTGGTGTCCGACCAGATGTAGCCTACGACCTCGTGAACTTAGACGTGTAAAATGAGACTCGTTGACTTAAGACCTGGTGGTCTTAAAGCTGGTTTAGTCTTTGACCTGGTGGTCTTAAAGCTGGTTTAGTCTTTGACCTGGTGACCTAAGATCTGGTGACCTAAGATCTAGTGACCTAAGATCTGGTGACCTAAGATCTAGTGACCTAAGATCTGGTGACCTAAGATCTGGTGACCTAAGATCTAGTGACCTAAGATCTGATGACCTAAGATCTAGTGACCTAAGATCTGGTGACCTAAGATCTGGTGACCTAAGATCTGGTGACCTAAGATCTGGTGACCTAAGATCTGGTGACCTAAGATCTAGTGACCTAAGATCTGGTGACCTAAGATCTGGTGACCTAAGATCTGGTGACCTAAGATCTGGTGACCTAAGATCTAGTGACCTAAGATCTGGTGACCTAAGATCTGGTGACCTAAGATCTAGTGACCTAAGATCTAGTGACCTAAGATCTGGTGACCTAAGATCTGGAGACCTAAAATCTAATGACCTAAGATCTTGGCTTTCGAACCAGGGGTCTCGGGTTTGAATCCTGGTGAAGACTGAGATTTTTAATTTCGGTATCTTTGGGCGCCTCTGAGTGCACCCAGCTGTAATGGGTACCTGGGTTAGGGTTAGGGTAGCATCCATGGCGCGAAGGAGCTCAATGAACACGGGCCCACGACCATTAGGGGTCCACTGCGCTTGGGCCCATGACTCTTGACTTGTTGAGAACTTTTGTAAAAACCGATAAAAAATAGAATGTAAAAAGCTCCCTTAAAATTTCCTGAAAGTTGTCTCAAAATTAATAGTCACTCCAAAACCTGTTTGGAGCTTTAATGTCAGGATTTGCTTTGCATCAGTTTTTGTAAATTGCAATGGTGGCTAGCCCTAACCGTGCGTTTAGGGTGACAATCGTTTCCATATTGTCCCTTTTTTTTCCCTGTCTGTTCATAAAACCATTGGTAGTATTACAGGAATGATGGGGGGGGGGGGGGGGATGGTGAGAGTTTGGTTAAGAAATAGGGATAGTCCTGATTGTCACTAATTAAAATTTCGATACAGCTGCAAATTATTCAATTTTTCCAAAGCTCAATGTTTTTATTTTGTTTTGTATTTAAAATATGTAATATCAACTTTTCTGATCCATGTGTAGTACCATTTTCCCACTTTAGTATTCAGGCTGATCCGTCAGCTGGTAATCGCACCAACAAATTCATTAAATGAACAACTTTGGATCTTCGCTCTGTATAATGAACATGAAAATCTGATCTTGTTTTGTTTACTCGCTAATGCTCCTATCTCTGCGATTATGACTTTATAATTGATGAACTCCATCGGGTATATTACAATGAACAGTGTATTTGATCATGGACTATATACAACTTCTCAATAATCTTGACTGCTCAACAGTATTTATGCTCATATATCTGCGACTATGAATTTATAATTGATGAACTGCAGCGGGTATATTAGTTTGAACCATAGACTATATATATATACAGGACTGCCAACACCAAGGGTAACTAAGCATAAGTTTCGTTAAACTCCAAAATGTGAGACGAGGTACTTCCGGTATAAACTTATTTTATGACATTCACGATGTTTGAATGATAATGCCAGTTTGGATAATATATATTTTTTCTCTTTTCATCACATTTGACAATTTCTTTTTACATTGTATACTATTAATATGAGTTAAATAAGTGTTTAATGAAATATTCAATACAGTTTTGAGAGTGTCATTTATTATATGGTAGCCTATAGGCCTATAATGGGTGATAGAAGTTAAGTCTGTGAGTGAGTCAGTCTAAAAAAAATAACAATAGTAAGTCCCTGAGCTTACACACTGACATCTTTACCAACTTTTATTTACATCTAGATTCTATACCTGTTTTTTAAATTTATTTTTAGTTTTTTTAAAAGATAGCATGCAGCATGCATTATATATCTATATATCATGGGCGTAGCCAGGATTTTTTTTGGGAGGGGCGAGGGGGGAGGGATTTTTTCTCCCCCCCCCCCCCACCACCCCCCGCGAAAAAATATATGTGTGTGTGTGTACATAATCTTTATTACATTCTGGCCCTTCATTCTTTCGTAACACGTTTATTGTGCCCTAGAATAGGTTCTTCCTGTAGTTAGTGGAATAATTGTTGACTCCTCGACATTGTTAGCAAGGGTTTCTGGGGGAGCGCTAGGAGCTCCCCCAGCGCGGGGAGGAGCCACGCCGCCAAGCACTATTTCTGGTATTGAATGCCAACAAAATGCATATTCTGAGGTATCTACAGTGCATTTTCCTGCTATTAAAAAGTCTTATTTCAAAAATTAATGTGTTATTCTTACTGACTTAGAACCTCCTGCGCCTTTCGGCGCATTTGCCGTCAAGCTGTTTCCACAAAAATCTGTCACTGGTAATGTCTGAAGCCTCTTCCCACCTGCTCCGAGGACATCCATGAATGTGTGGCGCAAAGTTGTACTAGGATGTCATCGTAACTCTTACTATGCGTAGTTCATTTTGTCGGAGAACATGTCCCGCAAAACCTCATGCGACGCTTTGTCACAATCTTACTAAGGGGTCGACTCCCAGTTCGGCATAGGATTTTCTTGATTTTGACCCGATCTCATTAACTGACTCCTAAAATCTGTTTTAGCCATCTTTGTTGAGCCACATTTAGTGTTTTTTTTAATTTCGACAGATGACTATTCACTGCACTTTATTAATGGAGCCTCGCCACTGGTAGAAATGTGTAACCTCTCTTGAATACGCTTTTGGAATTAGGTGACTGTAGTTTGCTTTAGATTTTATATCGAAAAGGGAAGTTTTCGCGTCAAAATCATCTATTGGGGGATTTAAACTAAAAAATCTCAAGACTTTGTTGTTGTTTTTTAAATTCAAAACCATATTTAGCTACGATCATAGAATTTGGTAACTGTAGTTTGCTTTAGAATAATATTAAAGATAGAGCTTTTCCATCTCAAAACGCTCTGTAGGGGGATTTGAAACTCAAAACCATCTGGAGGAGAAGAGTTTAAACTCAAAACCCCCAATTGGCTTGGCTACGCTCAAATAATTTTAGTGTGTATTTTGCTTTTTTATATTGAAGAGAATTTTTTAGCATCAAACCCTTCTGAAGGGGGATTTAAACTCAAAACCCCTTTTAGCAACGCTCATAGCATTTTGAGTGCGTAACTTGCTTTTTTTTATATTGAAGAGGTATTTTTTATATTAAACTCCACTGGAGGGGAGTTTAGACTTAAAACTGAGTCAATACCCATTTAGCTCATAACATTTTGAGTCCATAATTTGCTTGTTTTTTGGGGGGGAGGGGGGGGAATGTCGTTTGCATTTTTTTGGGTTTTCTTTTATAGAAGAGGGTAGGGGGTTTTAAACTCAAGACCCCCTTAGCTGCGCTGGGGCAAATAATGGTTGAGTATTAAAATCTCACCTAAAACAAATAAATAAAATCAAAGCAAAAAATCAGTCACTTAAGTCCGTCTCCCCATTTCGGGGGGGGGGTGAACCCCAAACCCCTCCCCAGGCTACGCCCATGATATATATATGAGAGAATGGAGCCATTAAAAATTACAAGCAATCGTATATTTATGACTAATTAAAAAATATGCATAAAACTTTCAGCTCTTCAAGTTATTAATTTTTAAAACTAATTAAATCTTAAATAACATCCATTTATTCTTAAAGCCATAAAAAATGGATTGTTCCAAATTTGTCTTCACCTAATAGAATTCTAGAATAGTTGTTCCTACTTCAATACACATTAATTGTACACGTAGTAAACATGTAAACTTTGACCTAGACTTAGTGACCTACGGCTATAAACTATATCTACAGATACGACCATACACACTACTATAATTTGTTTTTGAACAAAAGTTTGTAATTATATATATAAACTAGTTAGAACACTATCTATGTAAAGGCTCTTTTTTTAAGTTGGTAAATCAGATTTTTTTCTTATAAAAATCTGACTATGTCTATAGCACTGTTACCAAAATTATGACTAAGAAATATTTTGAACATAGTGTTTATCTTTAGTGATGGTTTCACCGGAAGTTATTCTTCTAACACTACACTGCAACCAAGGACGCCTCGGTGTACGGAACTTATTTAATTGAATAATATAGGCGTGGTGCGCACAGTTGGCAGTCCTGTATAGATATAATTTATGGTTTGAACAATGTCAATGATCAGGAACTATATACAACTTCTCAATAACCTTGATTGCACAACGTGAATAAGTTAACCTGTTTGTCTTGTGTGCTTTTGTAAGTGAAAGTATAATCTGGTAGTCTGACCAAAAAAATTAGTCTGACATAAAAGAATTAGTCTGATATAAAGAAAATTAGTCTCACATAAAGAAAAATTAGTCTGACATAAAAAAAATATTGCTATATCATTGCTATGAATATTCAAATTTGACAGGAAATCAAAGCCCAAACATTCAAAACGAGATATTAGATCTGTTGGACAATGCAGTTCTGGAAAAAATACCGGTACTATAGGATATCAATTACCATTTGTCTCTATCATTGGTGGCAGCGCTCAAGACAAATAAAAAGTTGATATCAAACTCATATTATTGTTTTGATACTGTTTAGTGATCTCCGTTGAAGGAACATCCAAAAGAAATAGAAATTAGATTGTCATTTCTAGGTTTTCATATATGTGAGTATCAAACGTCAGCAGAATTGGCTGAACAAATGCTTCAAGTAATTTAAAAAAAACAACTTTTATCCTTAAATAAACTACTGGGCTAAAGTTATATATTTGAAACTCCGTTTCATTCTGATCAAAAATTGTACAAACATTGACTTTCAATTCGTGTCGGAGTTCTAACAGCGTCAATCGTAATAAAATTATTAAAACGCAACTCTACTTGCATTGGAATGTCTTTTTGTCAATGTACCGATACATTTAGATTACTCAATTGTTTTGTCATACATTGTATTCTACTTATTGGGAGAGGGGGCCCACCTATATATTCCTGAACCCGGGCCCACAGGTATCATGCTACGCCACTGCCTGATATTAGTTGTAATGGAACCTAAAGAAGGAAATAGAAAAAAAGAAAAGGTGGATCGGATGAGATTTTGGAAATAAATAGACAAAACTAGCGTTGTCAAGGACGCCATATGAAAAGACCTCTGTTGCCAACAATACTAAAAGAAAAATGATTTTGTGTTTAAAAAAAGAAAGTTTAGAAATGTTTGTTGGTCTATTAGAATACGTCCGTTTTCTGTACACCGGATACTCTAAAATGCTTGCTTTTTATTGGTTAGCCTGCATTTATAAAAATTTGAAATACTGATAATGATTTTGTTTACTTTTTCGCATTTTAGAATAAAAAAAGTAAAACATAAAAAAAAAACTAGTCGACCCGCGGCGTAGCATACGCCTCTATTTTGCAGGTCCGGCCTTAGGCCACTGCAACCTATGCTACCGCAGTGGGCCCAGTACTTACGTAGGACCCGCTCTAATTCTAGCCGTAAATTATTTTAAATTTATAATATAACAGATTTCCCGCGGCCTCCTAATTTACCAGGAGCTCCGGGGAATCCCTGAAAATCTCAAAATATACACAAAAAAGTCCTGGAAATCTTCGGAAATTATTAAAAACTTATACAAATCTCCTGAAATATATAGACAAAATTGTCATTTGGGGGTGTCATTCAATCCTACGCGCGATAAAAAAGACGGCATGCAATACCCGTAATTGTGGAATCTATGAAAGAAACTTTTCGCGCTTCAAACAAATGAAGAATAACTTGAGGTCAACAATTCTCGTAGATAGATTGAAACATTAGGTAATTTTTATGATATACTGTATGACTTCGCAACACGCAAGGCTCGTGGTAAAGAATGATTAAAATGCAAAGACGAATTTACCTTCTAATACTAACTCCTTTTTTTCGCTTATTATCCGTATCCCTACCCAAACTTGGCCCCGCGGGATCCGTTTCGCATAGGGGCCCACAACGGTTAAGTCCGGCCCTGCTATTTAGTGACTTGTGAATACAGGGTAGATTACTTGTTCTCCCTATTCTCTCTGGGGGGTTTTGTGTGAACGCAGAAGTTACGTGGGGTAACTCTAGAAATAAAAGAGTGATCTTCCCTTGACTTGTTGGTGGTGTCAGGACTGGTCGAGCCATGAAGAGAATTGTATAACTATAGATACTTTTTTGTAAAAATAAAAGATTAATTCTTCTTGAAGAAGCTGGTGCCTTTTTGTAATGGTGATCACTTTGCTCTTAGTTAACTAATTAATTGATAGATACAGGGACTTTTCTTACCTCACCCACTATTCCCTCTACTTTGACCCCCACCCCCAAACATTCTGAATAAGAGCATGTATAAATGTAGTTTTGTGACACCAAAGTTCCAGACGTGAAACATTACAAGACAGCAGTCTAGACTAGAAGACTGGATCTAGTTAGAGATATGGTATAGACTAATAGAAGATTCACGGTTGGTGATTGGTTTATATATCCAGACTTACAAGAGGATACGCAAAATGTTCCCAATCTTCTATTTATTCGGTTATTTATAAAATACATGTGGGAATATCCGCTGTGACGTATATGTGATCAAGATATGAATTGTCTAGACCTCAACACCAACTTTAGTTGTAAGAGGGTGATATTTTAACAAATGATAACAGTAAACCCAGACTTTTCCCAGTATGGCAGAAATAAACAAGATGGTTTGGTGCGAAATAAGACGTGTGGAGGTCAGCCGTTGCGAAGGTGTAACAGATCAATGAACAAAATATATGCTCTATCCTTCAGTTTGCTTTAACATATCTACATATCACGCTGGCATAATGGGAGCTACTAAACAGACATGGGGAAAATGTTCAATTAAAGCAACCTCGGCCAGGCTGGACTCAATAGACCAGTGGACATGTTAGCTTTAATTGATTGCTGACGTCACAAGAAAGAGATTTACCTCCTGCTTTTCCCAGAATCTCTCTTTCTCTCTCTCTCTTTCTCTCTCTCTCTCTCTTTCTCTTTCTCTTTTTATTACTTTAATTTATCTTTATGTTTCGTTGAGTCGAGGGAATACACACGAGTTGTTCTCTCGCAGACGTGGCTCTCAACAATGTAGAAGACATTTAGGCCATGGCCTGTAAGAACGTTCAGGCGCTTTGTTGTTTCACCTCGTTTTCGTTGATCGGGAGGGGGGGGGGCAGGGCAGTTTAGAACTTTCTTATCCAATGTGTCTAAGGTCAACATCTGACAGATTGTAGATGAAAGCTGTGGCAGCCGATAGAAATCTGATTGTGAACTGCTCAAGACTCTATAAATATTGGTGCCACTAATTAGTTTTGGATAAGTATTGATTACATTCATCACCGGAGATTTTTTTTTTCTTTTTTTTTTTGTTGTAGTTGACGAGTCTCAGATTCCAAGATCAAAAACAAAACAGCAAACTAAATGTATTGGGGGGGGGAGTACTGATTACATTTCTCCCAGTCCCCAACTTCTCATTCACACACACACACACACACACACACATAACAATTTCCCCAGTCCCTCTCCCTCACACACACTTCATCAATCCCATTAACATACGTACGCAATTAGCTTTAATTAATGTCAGTGTGGATTAAATCACTGAGTCTAGCAAATAAAAAGACACCTCGATTACGTTCATTTATTGACGTTCATGTTTTGTCACAATCAGATTGGATTTTTATTTTTTATTTCATTTGTAAGCAAAACAAATACTTTGGTGACTTTGGACCTCGAAAAATGTGCAACCAAAAATGGTTTGAATGTCTGTGTTTATCATGTTTATGTATCATCAAATGATTATGTCTATGTAAACGTCAATGTTTATGTCTCTGTTTATGTCTATGTTTATGTGACACTCAGCAAGACTCAATAAATTACTAGAATTGTTTATTTTCTCCGACCATCTCAATTCCTATTTTGCATAATACATAATTAAAAAAAAAAAAAACACTCCATGTTCGATTCCAATCCAACAAACTAAAACACGGCCATCCATTTTTATCGCTCTATGAATTTACCTGAGCATCCGGTTTCATTAAATCCGATAATTGGCATCCCACTGCTCTTGTGGTGAAGTCTAGAGAACAGTTCAGTTGGAAGTACAAAACGAAATATGGCGTTTAAGTGTTTAACAGTAGTTAGGGACTATACTGAATCGTTAATAGAGAATAAAAAAATAACAGAAATCATAATCTCGTTATTTCACTTGATAGTTAAGTAATGATGGCAAGTTTGGGATGTTTTCCTTGTAGGTAGTTAACATTTGCCTAGTTACTAAGTGCGTATCTAGTAGGCTACTTGTACAATATATAGATGCTTAGCATGAGGGTAGCTAATATACAGCCAGTACATTGCCAGTACACAGTCAGTGCATAGCCATCAGTGCACAACCACAGTACAAAGCCAGTACAAAGTACAATAGTACACAGTCAATACATTAATAGTAAACAGTCATAGTACACGGCAAATACAGAGCCATGCTACATAGCCATACTGCACATTCAGTACTCAGCCAAACTACACAGCCATAGTATATAGCCTATACATTGCAAGTACACAGACATAGTACGCAGCCAGATTATTTCACACTTCACAGCCACAGTAAACCAGCCATGCTAAACAGCCAGTACATTGCCAGTACACAGCCAGTACATTTCCAGTACACAACCAAGTACACTAGCAATGTGACAAGAAAAGCCATTGGAAAAGTCAATATGAACAGGTTGTTGTTTAGCTTTATGACCTAACGACAGTTTATGCTGTGAGGAACGTAATTTAAACGAGAATTAAGCCAAGAAATCAATAAACTTTGAGTAACATCATGATTCTAATTGAAGTGCCACATTGAAAGTCTTATCGTGGAAAGTGTACAGATGGAGGTAAGAGCTAATCATGTTGTATAGCACTGGGACTATCTCGGCCACTAAGTAGTTTCTCTATCAAGTGCCATACACTGAAATGTATATGTTAAGTTCTGAGGTCACACCGGATAAGAAAGTTGTGTGTGTGTGTGTGACGAGATTCGTGTCACTGTGTTTGTTTTTTATTTTAAAAAATGGATTGTAAGAATTGTTTCAGTTCGATGCCAGTACAACGCTGCCATCATTCATCGTTGTCTTTCTGGTTTCATCTGAAAGTGTCAAGAAACTTTTCCACTCAACTAATGCATGGTGTTGACTTGAATGGAAGTCTCCTCAGTTATATGTGTACACTGTCAGTACACTAGCAAAGAAGAAGTCAAGCAAAGAAGTCAAGCAAAAAAGTCAAGCAATAAAGTCAAGAAAAGAAGTCAAGCAAAGAAGTCAAGCAAAGAAGTCAAGCAATAAAGTCAAGCAAAGAAGTCAAGCAAAGAAGTCAAGCAATAAAGTCAAGCAAAGAAGTCAAGCAAAGAAGCAAGCAAAGAAGTCAAGCAAAGAAGTCAAGCAATAAAGTCAAGCAAAGAAGTCAAGCAAAGAAGTCAAGCAAAGAAGTCAAGCAATAAAGTCAAGCAAAGAAGTCAAGCAAAGAAGTCAAGCAAAGAAGTCAAGCAAAGAAGTCAAGCAATAAAGTCCAGCAAAGAAGTCAAGCAATAAAGTCAAGCAAAGAAGTCAAGCAATAAAGTCAAGCAAAGAAGTCAAGCAAAGAAGTCAAGCAAAGAAGTCAAGCAATAAAGTCAAGCAAAGAAGTCAAGCAAAGAAGTCAAGCAAAGAAGTAAAGCAATAAAGTCAAGCAAAGAAGTCAAGCAAAGAAGTCAAGCAAAGAAGTCAAGCAATAAAGTCAAGCAAAGAAGTCAAGCAAAGAAGTCAAGCAATGGAGTCAAGCAATAAAGTTTGGCAATGGAGTCTAGTAATGGGGTCAAGCAATAAAGTCAGGCAATGGAGTCAAGCAATAAAGTCAGGCAATGAGGTCAAGCAATGAGGTCAAGCAATATAGTCAGGCAATGGATTCAAGCAATAAAGTCAGGCAATGGAGTCAAGTAATGGAGTCAAGCAATAAAGTCAGGCAATGGAGTCAAGTAATGGAGTCAAGCAATAAAGTCAGGCAATGGAGTCAAGTAATGGAGTCAAGCAATAAAGTCAGGTAATGGAGTCAAGTAATGGAGTCAAGTAATGAAGTCAAGCAATGGAATCAAGCAATAAAGTCAGGCAATGGAGTCAAGTAATGGAGTCAAGCAATAAAGTCAGGCAATGAGGTCAAGCACTGAGGTCAAGCAATAAAGGCAGGCAATGGAGTCAAGCAATAAAGTCAGGCAATAAAGTCAGGCAATGGAGTCAAGCAATAAAGTCAGGCAATGGAGTCCAGTAATAGAGTCAAGTAATGAAGTCAAGCAATGGAATCAAGCAATAAAGTCAGGCAATGGAGTCAAGTAATGGAGTCAAGAAAAGAAGTCAAGCAAAGAAGTCAAGCAAAGAAGTCAAGCAATAAAGTCAAGCAAAGAAGTCAAGCAAAGAAGTCAAGCAATAAAGTCAAGCAAAGAAGTCAAGCAAAGAAGTCAAGCAAAGAAGTCAAGCAAAGAAGTCAAGCAATGAGGTCAAGCAATAAAGGCAGGCAATGGAGTCAAGCAATAAAGTCAGGCAATGGAGTCAAGCAATAAAGTCAGGCAATGAGGTCAAGCAATGGGGTCAAGCAATAAAAGCAGGCAATGGAGTCAAGCAATAAAGTCAGGCAATGGAGTCAAGCAATAAAGTCAGGCAATGAGGTCAGGCAATGAGGTCAAGCAATGAGGTCAAGCAATAAAGGCAGGCAATGGAGTCAAGCAATAAAGTCAGGCAATGGAGTCAAGCAATAAAGTCAGGCAATGGAGTCAAGTAATGGAGTCAAGCAATAAAGTCAGGCAATGGAGTCAAGCAATAAAGTCAGGCAATAAAGTCAGGCAATAAAGTCAGGCAATGGAGTCAATCAATAAAGTCAGACAATAAAGTCAAGCAATGGAGTCAAGCAATAAAGTCAGGCAATAAGTCAAGCAATGGAGTCAAGCAATAAAGTCAGACAATAAAGTCAAGCAATGGAGTCAAGAAATAAAGTCAGGCAATAAGTCAAGCAATAAAGTCAGACAATAAAGTCAAGCAATGGAGTCAAGAAAGAAAGTCAGGCAATAAGTCAAGCAATGGAGTCAAGCAATAAAGTCAGACAATAAAGTCAAGCAATGGAGTTAAGAAATAAAGTCAGGCAATAAGTCAAGCAATGGAGTCAAGCAATAAAGTCAGACAATAAAGTCAAGCAATGGAGCCAAGCAATGAAGTCAGGTCAAGAAACCAGTCAAGAAGTTAAACAAAAAGAGTCAAGCGAAGAAGTTAATGCAAAGAAGAGTCAGTTTCATTAGAAATCTTTTAAAACTGATGATAAATGTTTTCCAATACGATACTATACAGGTGTATAGGAAATGTTCAGAATGTCTGATGTAACCTTTTGTTCTATCATTCTCTGTGTAGATAGGGTTTTATAAATAATTGTGTATGGGTGATTTGTGTTTTTTTTTATTATTTATTATGGTGAATATTGATAAAAGTACAATATTTGTTGCAGATTCTCTCTAGTGTGTTTCATTAAGAAGATCATCTAGAAATCAAAACAATTGTTGATCAGAAAAAACTGTTGACGTAACAGTTGGTAAGTAACCAGGCTAGAGGAAGTTTAGCCCTTAGACATTTTTCCCTTTTGCGAATAGACTTACTTTCGGCTGGAAGAAACATCTTCTGCTTTCTCTTATGTTTATTAATAAAAAAAAATAAGTGTCTGTCAGAACGTGATGTTAAATCTATTTATGTCGATTAGGTGATTAAGCTGCTTGTCGCAGCTCAGTGTATGTTATATAGAACAATACTTGTAACAAAATAGGTGGTACAATAAATGAATTAAAGACAAAACTACTCTACGTACTATCTGAAAGAAATGTGAACTTACACAATGAATATGTCACAGTCATTAATATCCATAGTCGCTCGTGCTGTCCACATGTTGAATGGCATAGAAAAACGAAATAACTGTCTCAAATATGTGTCCACTTGTCTCACGGAAAGACCAGAAAATAAAGAAAGAGAGCCTGAGACCTAGTATAAAGAGGAGGAGAGAGAAAGGCTTTCAATAACTTACCCAGTGAAGTTGTCCAACTCTTCCATCTCGGAGAGGGATATCCTGTTATAACCACGCAGCGTCATTCTGCTCTGTTCAGGACAGGCTACTAGGAGCACAATGGTGATTGGTGATGGCGAACCCCCTGGAGGGTCCGGATCTCATAGGGAAAAAAAAAGAAAGATAAACGCTGGGAGGATCAGTTGAGTCGCCCCTGGATGTTCATGACGAGGGAGTGATGCTAGAACTCACTCCTGACGAAAGGAGGACAAGCCTGCAAGTCCAGTGCGATGCCATTCTGAGATGCTTACTTTCAACGAGTGTCATTCTGAGATGTCACATGGCTTGACCATATCAAATAAATAGTTACATTTCCATACACACTAATTGTAGGTTTAAAAACCCAGCAAAAACATGAATCTACAACCAGTCAATGTAAGGCACTAAGTGAAATTGAAATCCACATCAATATCGAACTGAATGAAATGTGTACACCAATTTGTAAACTTATTTTCGGAGAAATCTCTCAGAAGCAACACTGAAATACAAAAGCCATTTGCTGTAACTGAAATACACACACCATGGTAGTAAGTACGATTCCCAAGAATTCTGTTAAACTTCTTAAGACGGCCGTCTACAGACGATAGAACAGAAATCCACTCCAGCTTCCTTCTCTAAAACAAACAAAAAATATAACAGAATGGCTTCAAATTTTTGGAATTTTAATTGTTTAATTTGTCTCCTTTCAAAAAAACGCCATGAACGTGTTGTAAGATTCTCGTTGGGCTAGTTACAGCAGCAAATGTTGTGGTGTGAACAAGAAGCTGACTTGAGTTGCGCCTCACAAATTAGGCAAGAATTTTGTAATTGACGCTCCGAAATGAATTTATGACGTCATCGCCAGCGTTTTCACCTTCCTGCATGTGTGTGAGTGTGTGTGTGTGTGTGAGTGAGATGTACTCGTGGGGTGGGGGAGGAGTGGGTGTCCAGACGATCACAGGACAGAAGTGAAGGAGGTACTTGAGATTGAAACTGAGGGATGTCTGTTGGGCAAGCGTTCAAACCCTGCAGTTGTTTTTCTATGCAGACAACAAGCTATAGCCTTGTTCTTTGTCTAGCCGACCTCTTGATCTGGAATGTTTGTACGTGATTACTGAGTTACTTGGTTACCTAGCCACGCGATTAACTAGTAACTTTCTTACCTTGCTACTTGGTTACCTAGTTACTTGATTATCTAGTTACATGGTTGACTAGATACCTGATTAGCTCGTTACTTAATAGTTACCTGTTACTTTTTGTTAAGCTTGGATGTCTTCTACATTGATTGAGTTTTTGTTTCTGAAGTTGAGTGCAGTCGTTGCCTCAAGAAGTTTGTTATTATAAGACCTGGTCGGACGTTGTTTTGCAGGACGTTGTATACCTGAGCCACGTGGGAAAGAAAACAAAATAGCATGTTATAAATTCATTAATGTAATAATTAGATTATCGCAGTAACTGTTAACCCATAATGTACCAAACATAATGCAGTAAACATAATGCAGTAAACATAATGCTGTAAACATAATGCAGTAAACATTGGCCTCCTTCAGTCGTAGGACGACTATGGTTCATCTCAGAGCACACTTTCTCATGTGGCTGTGGAGCCCTATTTTGGAGAGACACTCCCGTCCACAGATAGCGCAAGTTAGGGTCCCCTTGGCTTTTGCTTCGGTGGTAGAGGAGCTGGCCGTTTTTCGGTTTGTGCGTTTTTCTTCCTGGGCTGAGACCCATGTACTTTCACTGTCCATAGCTTTCTTTGTCACTGTCTCTCTCCACCTGTTGCGGTCTAGAGCTATGTCTTCCCAATTGTCAGTATTGATGTTCACTGATTTGAGGTCGCGTTTTATTACATCTATGTAACGGAGATGGGGGCGACCAGTTTTTCTTGTGCCAGTCGCGAGTTGACCATAGAGGATGACTTTCGGGATGCGCTTGTCCTCCATCCGGCGAACATGTCCAAGCCAGTGCAAACGGCGTTGTCTGGGGGCTGTAAAAATGCTGGGAATACCTGATCGCGCAAGGATCTCAGTATTGCACACTTTTTCTTTCCATGTGACATTCAAGATCCTACGGAGACATCTCAAATGGAATGAGTTTAGTTTTCTCTCTTGCTTTGCGTAGGTGGTCCATGATTCACTGCCATATAGCAGTGTACTCATAACGCATGCCTTGTAGACTTCCATTTTGGTCACCGTGGTTAGCTTATGGTTTTCCCAAACTCTTAGTCTGAGTCTAGCGAATGTCGAGGCAGCCTTCCCAATGCGTTTTTTCATCTCCTCTTCTAGGGACAGGTCATCTGTAATTGTGGATCCCAGATAGCAGAATTCGTTTACGGCGTCCAGCTTCTTATCGTCTATGAGGATGGAGGGTGGTGCTGTAGTAGGTGGTCCCATAACATTTGTTTTCTTCGTGCTAATAGTCAAGCCATATTCTTTACAGGCCTGAGAGAAGCGGGACATTAGTGTCTGAAGTTCCTCTTGTGTGTGTGCCACCACCGCTGCGTCATCCGCGAATAGCATATCTCTTACGAGGGTGGCTCTGATTTTAGTTTTGGCCCTTAGTCTGGCAATATTTAGGAGTTTGCCATCAAATCTGGAATGGAGATAGATGCCTTCAGTGTCAAACGCGTTGTGGATTAGCAGTGAAAATAGTATTCCAAAGAGGGTTGGGGCCAGGACACATCCTTGTTTAACTCCGCTGTTTATACTGAAACTTTCAGAGCTGGCACCGTTGAATTGCACTGTGCCCATCATATTTTGGTGGAAAGATATGATTACATTTAGTAGCTTGGGTGGGCAGCCTATTAACTGTAAAATTTTAAAGAGGCCATCTCTGCTAACTAGATCGAAGGCCTTTGTCAGGTCAATAAACGCAATGTATAAAGGCATCCTTTGTTCTCTGCACTTTTCCTGGAGTTGGCGGATGGAGAAAATCATGTCAATCGTGGATCTCCCTGAGCGGAAGCCGCATTGTGATTCTGGGTAGACCCGATCAGCGAGTTTTTGTAGCCTGGGAAGTATCACTCGAGCAAAGACTTTGCCTACCATACTTAAGAGGGAGATTCCCCTGTAATTGTTGCAGTCGCTTCTGTCACCTTTGTTCTTATACAGTGTAATGATTTTAGCATCCCGCAGGCCTTGTGGCACAGCACCTTCTTGCCAACATTTACAAAGCAGTTCGTGTAGAGGTTGGATTAGAGTAGTTTTGCATTGTTTTAGAAGATCTGGGGGGATACCATCGCATCCGGGTGCTTTGCGGGCAGCAATGTTGTCTATGGCTTTGTTGAGCTCTGAAAGGGTGGGTGTTTCATCTAGCTCGTTCATTGTGGGTAGTTGTATGATGGCTTTAAGGGCTGAGTCAGAGACTGAGCTTGTTGTGGCGTAGAGCTTGGAGTAATGTTCCACCCATCTGTGCATTTGTTGGCACTTGTCTGTGATAATTTCCCCAGTGGTTGATTTCAGAGGTGCTGTCTTGTTTTGGGAGGGTCCGAGAGCCTTGTTGATTCCTTCGTACATCCCTCTTATGTTGCCCACTTGGGCTGCGAGCTGGATACTCTCACTGAGCTCTACCCAGTATTCATTGGCACAGATCCTTGCTGTCCTCTGTGCATTGGCTCTAGCTTCTTTCAGGTTTAGCAGGTTGTGTTGGGTAGGTTTTGCCTTGTAAGTAGCGAGTGCATCTCTCTTTGCTCTGATGACAGGTGCTAAAATAACTGCTTTAGAGTCGAACCAATCATTTTGTTTTGTAATTTTTCTTCCAAAGATTTCCAGGGAAGTCTTTTGTATGGTGGACTTGAGGTGTTCCCATTTTTCTGTTGCTGTATTCTCAGAGATATTTTTATACTCGCGTTCAAAAGATTCCGCAAACTGTATCTGGAGATCAGGTTGACACATCTTGCTTACATCCGATTGGGGTCTTCCAATCTGCTTGGTATGGTGGATTTTTTTGGGGAGGAGATTGATCTTACATCATACCAAGGAGTGATCTGTGTCGCAGTCTGCACTGTGGTAGGACCTGGTAAGCTTGACAAATTTTAAGCACTTTTGTCTTACCATGATTAGGTCTAGTTGGTGCCAGTGTTTGGAGCGAGGGTGCCGCCAAGATACTCTGTGCTGCGGTTTAGTCTTGAAATAGGTATTAGTGACGCAGAGGGAGTGTAGTGAGCAAACCTCGAGGAGCCTTTGTCCGTTTTCATTTACTTTTCCGACACCAAAACGCCCAATACAACTGTCCCATGCAGAGTTGTCAGATCCAACGCGTGCATTGAGGTCGCCGAGGATGATAACCTGTTCCGTGGTTGGGATCTCGCTAAGAGCAGACGAAAGGTTGTCATAAAACATATCTTTGGCCTCTGGTGTGGAACTCAGAGTAGGAGCGTAGGCACATATCAAAGTCACATGTCCAATAGATGTGTTAAGGCGTAGTGATAGGAGATTTTCTGAACCGTTGCACTTCAGCTCTACTGTGTTCAGCAGTGTGTTCTTAACTGCAAAACCAACGCCATGTTCCCTTACTTCACTTTCGGCTTTGCCTTGCCAGAAGAAGGAGTAGTCTTTTTCTTTGATTGATCCAGAGTCAGCTAAACGAGTTTCCTGAAGGGCGTCAATGTCTACTTTGAGCCTGGACAGTTCATCGTTTATTATTGCAGATTTTCTGACATCTTCTATGTCTGGTAGGTTTTCATTAAGTCCAGTTTGTAGAGTACGCACATTCTATGTGCCCAGTTTAAGAGTGGAGCTCCTCTTTTTTTTCTTCATGTCGACTGGTACATTGGCTTTGTGCCTGCTTTTCAGATTTTGTCCTATCCTCGTGTACCCAAACGAGGAAGACAGGCATGACTGGACTGGGCGGTAGCTGTCCATTGGAATCCTAGGATCCCTCCCACCGACGAAAGTGGCCCCTGGCGCCCTGCTCTACGTCAATTGAGCATTTGAGCTTATAACCGGTGACAGCCACTTCCCGTGTCTGGCCGACGCCTAAGGCGAAGCTGGAGTGTCCTCTCCAGTTTTTTAGGGTTAGGGCTTTGAATAAGTGAGATGAAAGCCTGGGCATTGTTTATGGTCGGAACGATGTCGCCCACACAGCAGTTCCCCCCTCTCCGCGCAGCTGATGTGACCAAAGGAACGGAGTATCCAGTACAGTTTGGGATCAATAGCGCCGCAGGATCTGCCAGGCTGTAGAACAGTGTGCCACAGTCTGCCTAAGGGTCACCAGCTCCTGATTTTTCCTCAGGGTTGTCTCCCGAAGCCATGTTTGGGTATAGCCGCAGGGCAGCGGAGGTTTAGATTTAGAGTTTTCCTTCTCCTAGATGGGTAGCCAACCAAGGCTAACGAGCCCCTTCTGCCCGAAGCTTACTGGTTTAGGCGCCAGTTGCTCGCCTTTGCCCCTTCTCCTGTCTGTGGTAACGGTTCCGCCAGGCTCAGTAACTGAGCCACACGTGAAGGCCAGGAGTTGGACTGGTTGTCAGAGGCTATTTGAGACGCATGCCATTGGAAGCACTTTGTAGGTAATGGTGGGCTTAAGACCATTACCACTTCCGGCGTTAACAACCTTGCAGTAAACATAATGCAGTAAACATAATGCCGTACACATAACGTAGATACTTAGTCAATTCAATGTGTACTGCAAAAGTCAACATGATGTCATTACAATACAGTAGTTATGGTAAGTTGTTTTATAAAGTGTAGTTATTCTAGTGTAACATAAGATGTACACCTCACTAATCATAATGTAATGACCATGGAATATTGAAAACAACATGGTTACGGAGTGGAAGTTATAAGGTGCTTACCATAGTGTTTAAGTTGTTACAGCATGAGTGTTAATAGGGCCGGATCTCAGGGAGGGCAGGCAGAACTACAACCAAGGGGGATCCACAAGAAAGGGGCCTCTACCATAGAGATAAATAAATTACCATGTGTTTACTTTTTAAAATTCGAGTTGTTTGTTATCCTCGTAATATGTTAAGCTTTAGATATCTTTTCCTAATTTGATTGTTATGAGTACATTCTGTGTCTCCAGAAAGCACTTTAGGTGGACTGTATGAATGAATATCTTGTATAGTCAGAGCCACCATGACCCATTGTGCAATGTGTGCCAGTAACACAGGCGGTCCAACTTTGAGACAAGCCAAAACGTTTGTATAATGTTACCTTTTAAAAAAATTAATGAACAATAAATGACCACGGCCAATGGGCTCAGTACTAAAGAATTTTTTTTTTTTAAATGTATATGTTCCATTATTATATAAGCATCGTCAGTAAATTGTTTCAAAAGCCTAATAAAATTTTGGTCTGCATTGGAAAGTAGAAAAATGATATTATAGACCTAAGATGGGATAAATAGTTTACTAATATTATCTGGAAGCAAATGAGCTGGCTTCCATAATAAGCGTTGATAGGCCTACAGACTTTCCGCGAACACAAATATCTAGGGTTAGACTTTTTTTTAAATTGTTCTTGTCAATTCTCTAGTGTACTCAAGAATGACAACACCGTATAGTTTAACTACATTCACTTACACATACACACACCCACACACACACTTTGTAATATTGGAATAGCAAAATAACTCTGATCCGTTATCTCCCTCACAAACACACGTACAAACCCACATACAGACACACATACACTGGGTGGACAGCTTCTTATACAAGAAACTAAAATTGGCTTTTTTTTTCTTTTTGTATCAGCCATTGCAATGCGCGCTTTTTGTCGTGTTCAGAAAATATGACTTGCTGGTATCGATGTTGTGATTTGACAGTCTTCGTGTATCCAGCTTTAGTCAAGAGCAGCCGAGATGCTCTAATTACAGGCTATGTAATCAAGTTGTTTTTTAGTCTTCCTTTTGGTGTGGAAGGAGAGAGAGGGGTTGACATGGCATTGTACGCGAGTGTGTTTAAGTATGTATTTGTGTGTGTATGATTGAATGCTTGAGTATGAAAGTGTGTGATAGAGTGTGTGATAGAGTGCGTGATTGTGTGTGGGTGTGTGATAGAGTGTTTGATAGAGTGTGTGATAGAGTGTATGGGTGTGTGATAGAGTCAATGAGTCAACACTCTAGTAGAAGAAGAAATTACCTTACCTAACTCAAAAAATATAGAATCAACATTTTGTAAAATTAATACCACCTCAACATCCTTAATAATAGGCAGCATTTACAGACCACCAAATTCTAGTTTAGATTATATGCAGGAACTATGTTATCAGATTACTACACTTAAAGAGACAAATTAAAAGGCAGTTTTTTTGGATTATGGGTGATTTCAACCTACCTGATATTAATTTGTAAAACACTAAACATAGATAAACACCAAAACCTTAAGGACATACATGTACATCATATAGAAACTTTACATAACCTAAGTTTAGATCAAATCATTAAAAAGCCAACTAGATTAAACAACACATTAGATCTCTTCTTAACCAACAGACCTGGATTAGTAGTTGATTATGATATTATCCCTGGTCTATCAGACAATTCAAAACCCAAAAGAAAAATCTTACTCTGGAATAAATGTAACCTAACACAACTACACCAAGCTGCTTTAAATTTTCTACAAATATTCTTATTAGAAAAAGACATTAACAAACCAGTCGATGACCTCTGGAATTTCATTAAAAACAACCTTAAAAGCATTATAGAAAATCATATACCAACTAAATACACATCAAAAAAAAAAAAAAATGCTGGTTTAATAATAGACTAAAGAAGCTTTGTAAACAGAAGGAAAACCTATCTAGAAAATTTAAAGAAACTAAGGCAGAAAGAGTTTACAAAAAGTATAAAAAAAATTAAACACTTAACCCAAAAAGTAAGCAGACAGCTGCAGAGTGAATACATAAACAATGTAATATCTAAAGATAACAACAAAAACCTATGGTCATACATTAAGTCTAAGACAATGGGAACAACAGGCATAGTGCCATTAAAAGATGAACATAACATAATACATAATGATAATGAAATTAAAGCAAACATCCTAAACAAATACATTGCATCAGCATTCTCAGCCCCAGGAGACAAAGACATATTACTGAATTTGAACCAAGTAAACAACATAGAAGATATAGAAGTACAAGAAAATGGAATTCAAAAACTATTAGCCAACACCAAACCAAATAAAGCGTCTGGACCTGATGGTATTCCAGTTAGATTACTCAAAGAACTAAGCAATGAGCTAGCCCCGGTGTTCAAAATACTCTTTCAGGCTTCACTTAACCAAGGCAGAGTACCAAAGGACTGGAAATAAGCTAATGTCACCCCCCTATTTAAAAAAGGAGACAAATCTGACCCAGGAAACTACAGACTAGTATCACTTACCAGCATCACATGTAAAACCCTAGAACACATAATATGTAGTAACATCATCAACCACTTAGACAAACAAAATGTCCTCACCCCATACCAACATGGCTTTAGGAAATATAGATCATGTGAAACACAACTAATAGGACTAATTGATGATTTTTCTAAAGGTTTAGATAATAGTGAACAAATAGATGCTATCTTACTAGATTTTTCTAAGGCTTTTGACAAAGTTCACCACCATAGTTTGCTTAAAAAATTAAAATATTTCGGAATTAATGGTCCACTGCATCAGTGGATTAAAGATTTTCTGATAGGGAGAGAACAAACTATAATAATAAATGGCTCTAAATCAACACCGATAACAGTAAACCCAGGTGTACCTCAAGGAACAATCTGGAGTCCACTACTATTTTTTATTTACATAAATGATTTACCAAATTGCATTACTTCAGGAACGAAAGTCAGATTATTTGCAGACGATTGCATAATATATAGAACAATAAAAACAACACAAGACACAGATATTTTACAAAGAGAATTAGATGAATTACAGAAATGGGAATCGAATAGGAGCATGTCTTTCCACCGAGAAAATAGTCATTTGTTAAGAGTAACAAAAAAACTAAAAAAAATTAATGCCACTTATCTTATTCATGGCAAATCAGTAACACAGACTAAAAACGCAAAATACCTAGGTGTTATAATAAATGAAAAACTGTCATGGAATCCACATATTGATGAAACTATAAAAAAATCAAACAAAGCATTAGGATTTATTAAAAGAAATTTCTATAAATCAAATAAAAACATAAAATTAAAATGTTATTTAACCTTGGTTAGGCCAATAATAGAATATGCATCCTCCGTTTGGGACCACTCAAATCAAGAAAACATTAAGAAACTGGAACAAACACAAAATATAGCAGTTAGATTCATAACAAATGAATATTCACATTTGAATAGAGTAACACATAATAAAATCACTAAATTTAGAAAGCCTTCAGGACAGAAGACTCAAAAGTAAAGTAGCAATTATACATAAAATACTGAACCATAATCTTCAAATACAAAAACAAAATTTAATAAAATACTCTGAAAGACACAAAGATAAAGGCACATTCCTCGTCCCATATGCTAGTACAAATTTGTACAAATACTCCTTCTTCCCTAGTGCTATTAGAGCATGGAATGGGTTGCCTGAGCTAGCCAGGAAAACCAGTGACTTGGCAGAATTTAAGTCATTGGTTAATATGAATGACTAAATGCATGACGCGTAGGACGTAATCATCTTTTTTTTGAAGTAACGTCTGTAATATATAAGATAAGAAGATATGAGTTTGTGAAAGAGTGTATGGGTGTGTGATAGAGTGTATGGGTGTGTGATAGAGTGTATGGGTGTGTGATAGAGTGTGTGGGTGTGTGATAGAGTGTATGGGTGTGTGATAGAGTGTATGGGTGTGTGATAGAGTGTATGGGTGTGTGATAGATTGTATGGGTGTGTGATAGAGTGTATGGGTGTGTGATAAAGTGTATGGGTGTGTGATAGAGTGTATGGGTGTGTGATAGAGTGTATGGGTGTGTGATAGAGTGTATGGGTGTGTGATAGAGTGTATGGGTGTGTGATAGAGTGTATGGGTGTGTGATAGAGTGTATGGGTGTGGGATAGAGTGTATGGGTATGTGATAGAGTGTATGGGTGTGTGATAGAGTGTATAGGTGTGTGATAGAGTGTATGGGTGTGTGATAGAGTGTATGGGTGTGTGATAGAGTGTGTGGGTGTGTTATAGAGTGTATGAGTATGTGATATAGTGTATGGGTGTGTGATAGAGTGTGTGGGTGTGTGAGTGTATGGGTATGTGATAGAGTGTGTGGGTGTGTTATAGAGTGTATGAGTATGTGATAGAGTGTGTGGTTGTTTAATAGAGTGTGTGAGTGGGTGATAAAGTGTCTGGGTGTGTGATAGAGTGTGTGGGTGTGTGATAGAGTGTTTGGGTGTGTGATAGTGTGTATGGGTATATGATAGAGTGTATGGATATGTGATAGAGTGTATGGGCATGTGATAGAGTGTATGGGTATGTGATAGAGTGTGTGGTTATTTGATAGAGTGTGTGAGTGGGTGATAGAGTGTGTGGGTGTGTGATAGAGTGAGTGGGTGTGTGATAGAGTGTGTGGGTGTGTGAAAGAGTGTATGGGTATATGATAGATTGTATGGATATGTGATAGAGTGTATGGGCATGTGATAGAGTGTATGGGTATGTGATAGAGTGTGTGGTTGTTTGATAGAGTGTATGGGTATGTGATAGAGTGTGTGGTTGTTTGATAGATTGAGTGGGTGTGTGATAGAGTGTGTAAGTGTGTGATAGAGTATATGGGTAAATGATATGGTGTATGGGTGTGTGATAGAGTGTATGGGTATGTGATAGAGTGTGTGGGTGTGTGATAGAGTGTGTGGGTGTGTGATAGAGTGTGTGGGTGTGTGATTGAGTGTGTGGGTGTGTGATAGAGTGTATGGGTATATGATAGAGTGTATGGGTATGTGATAGAGTGTGTGGTTGTTTGAAAGAGTGTGTTTGTATGTGATAGAGTGTATGGGTATGTGATAAAGTGTATGGGTATGTGATAGAGTGTATGGGTATGTGATAGAGTGTGTGGGTGTGTGGAAGAGTGTGTGGTTGTTTGAAAGAGTGTGTTTGTATGTGATAGAGTGTATGGGTATGTGATAAAGTGTATGGGTATGTGATAGAGTGTATGGGTATGTGATAGAGTGTGTGGGTGTGTGGAAGAGTGTGTGGTTGTTCGATAGAGTGTATGGGTATGTGATAGAGTGTATGGTTGTTTGATAGAGTGTGTGTGTATGTGATAGAGTGTATGGGTATGTGAAAGAGTGTATGGGTGTGTGATAGAGTGTGTGAGTGTATGGGTATGTGAAAGAGTGTATGGGTGTGTGATAGAGTGTGTGAGTGTATGGGTATGTGATCGAGTGTATGGGTGTGTGATAGAGTGTGCTAGTGTATGGGTATGTAAAAGAGTGTATGGGTGTGTGATAGAGTGTGTGAGTGTATGGGTATGTGATAGAGTGTATGGGTGTGTGATAGAGTGTGTGAGTGTATGGGTATGTGATAGAGTGTGTGAGTGTGTGATAGAGTGTGTGAGTGTATGGGTATGTGATAGAGTGTATGGGTATGTGATAGAGTGTATGGGTGTGTGATAGAGTGTATGGGTGTGTGATAGAGTGTATGGGTGTGTGATAGAATGTATGGGTATGTGATAGAGTGTATTGGGTATGTGATAGAGTGTATGGGTGTGTGATAGAGTGTATGGGTATGTGATAGATTGTATGGGTATGTGATAGAGTGTATGGGTTTGTGATAGAGTGTTTTAGTGTATGGGTATGTGATAGAGTGTGTGAGTGTGCGATAGAGTGTATGGGTGTGTGATAGAGTGTATGGGTTTGTGATAGAGTGTATGGGTATAGGATAGAGTGTATGGGTATGTGATAGAGTGTATGGGTGTGTGATAGAGTGTGTGAGTGTATGGGTATGTGATAGAGTGTATGGGTGTGTGATAGAGTGTGTGAGTGTATGGGTATGTGATAGAGTTTATGGGTGTGTGATAGAGTGTGGGAGTGTATGGGTATGTGATAGAGTGTGTGAGTTTTTGATAGAGTGTATGGGTATGTGATAGAGTGTATGGGTGTGTGATAGAGTGTTGAGTGGATGGGTATGTGAAAGAGTGTATGGGTGTGTGATAGAGTGTGTGAGTGTATGGGTATGTGATCGAGTGTATGGGTGTGTGATAGAGTGTGCTAGTGTATGGGTATGTGAAAGAGTGTATGGGTGTGTGATAGAGTGTGTGAGTGTATGGGTATGTGATAGAGTGTATGGGTGTGTGATAGAGTGTGTGAGTGTATGGGTATGTGAAAGAGTGTATGGGTGTGTGATAGAGTGTGTGAGTGTATGGGTATGTGATCGAGTGTATGGGTGTGTGATAGAGTGTGTGAGTGTATGGGTATGTGATAGAGTGTATGGGTGTGTGATAAAGTGTGTGAGTGTATGGGTATGTGATAGAGTGTGTGAGTGTGTGATAGAGTGTGTGAGTGTATGGGTATGTGATAGAGTGTATGGGTATGTGATAGAGTGTATGGGTGTGTGATAGAGTGTATGGGTGTGTGATAGAGTGTATGGGTGTGTGATAGAGTGTATGGGTATGTGATAGAGTGTATTGGGTATGTGATAGAGTGTATGGGTGTGTGATAGAGTGTATGGGTATGTGATAGAGTGTATGGGTGTGTGATAGAGTGTTTTAGTGTATGGGTATGTGATAGAGTGTGTGAGTGTGCGATAGAGTGTATGGGTGTGTGATAGAGTGTATGGGTTTTGTGATAGAGTGTATGGGTGTGTGATAGAGTGTATGGGTATGTGATAGAGTGTATGGGTGTGTGATAGAGTGTATGGGTGTGTGATAGAGTGTATGGGTGTGTGATAGAATGTATGGGTGTGTGATAGAGTGTGTGAGTGTGTGATAGAGTGTATGGGTATGTGATAGAGTGTATGGGTGTGTGATATATATGTATAACTACAATGCAAATTCATCATTTTATTTTGTTCCATGCATTATGTTAGGCGGTAAGAGCTAATTTGACCAAATCAAATTAGGGAACTCTCAAGTTAAGTGATGCCACTCAAACGCAAGGCATGTTGCATGGCGTTATACATCGTAGAAGCAAGGTATTGAAAACATGCGTCTCTATTTGTTAGCAGTTAGTGAGTGAGCCAATAGGTTACCCTTTTTTTTATTCCTTCTATTAGCTCACACTTTCGTCTTGCTGACAATAAAAAATTTTTAAAGATTTTTTGTTCCCTTGTCATGATCCTATTGAGATGAACTTGTGCACACACAAAACATAAATCGTGCTTCGTGACAAATTTTTCTTTTAAAACGAAACAATAATTTATTGTTCTTTCTCGTTAGGGTTTGAGGGAATCGGGGGAACTAATAATTATATTGCATTTCTCTTATTTTCTTATTATTAGCAATACCTATTTAGCATATGGCCTCCCGCATGCAAAAGTAAGAACATTTTTTTTGTATCTGAATGTCGAGTTTATTTTATTTAGTTGAATTTATTATTCTTTTTTTTTATTTAATACTTTTATATTTCAGATGACGCGAGTTTTTAAAACTAGTCACGTGACGGCTTAACGATACATGTTGTGGTATTAATGGATCAATTTATTTCTTTGGAATAAATGAAAAATTCGCTAAAATAATGCAGAATCAAGCCACGCATTATCATAGCTTCTATATTTAACTCTTTCATTACATACTATATGTACAATGGTGACTTGTTTTTCTAAATATAAAATGATATTTGTTGTTGTAACAAACAGTAAGTCGTATTCTTGTACAACTCTGGACAACACTAAAGCTCTTGACCTCTTACAATTTAAACCCTACAGTTTCTATTTTGTTGAGTATTAAAAACTTTAGTGGATTAAGCCCCTTACAGGATATTACAATACACAGAACTTTTTTATTTTATTTAGATGGAGAATGAATTTCCATCACATTATTGATCGACAATCCTATTGCTGCATAGTTTTAACCCTCTGAGAGCCGCCGTAATTCTCGCTCGGGAATCTAAGGTTTTCATTTTAAAGGAAATAGTCAATTAAAGTCTTATATGATTAGGTCGAAAAATAAACTTTGTCTAGCAGACGAGCAATTATTTAGCAGATGATAGTTTGTTTACTAGATGCAGTTTGGTTTATGAGAGAAACCGTTGAACTATGAAGAAAGAAATGCAAAGATGGGATGACCATCAGACTAAGAAATGCAGATTGGTCATGAGAGTAAGTGATGTGATGACCAACAGACTTAAAAGTGCATTTCGGTCATGAGAGTAAGTGATGTGATGACCAACAGACTTAAAAGTGCATTTCGGTCATGAGAGTAAGTGATGTGATGACCAACAGACTTAAAAGTGCATTTCGGTCATGAGAGTAAGTGATGTGATGACCAACAGACTTAAAAGTGCATTTCGGTCATGAGAGTAAGTGATGTGATGACACCAACAGACTTAAAAGTGCATTTCGGTCATGAGAGTAAGTGATGTGATGACCAACAGACTTAAAAGTGCATTTCGGTCATGAGAGTAAGTGATGTGATGACCAACAGACTTAAAAGTGCATTTCGGTCATGAGAGTAAGTGATGTGATGACCAACAGACTTAAAAGTGCATTTCGGTCATGAGAGTAAGTGATGTGATGACCAACAGACTTAAAAGTGCATTTCGGTCATGAGAGTAAGTGATGTGATGACCAACAGACTTAAAAGTGCATTTCGGTCATGAGAGTAAGTGATGTGATGACCAACAGACTTAAAAGTGCATTTCGGTCATGAGAGTAAGTGATGTGATGACCAACAGACTTAAAAGTGCATTTCGGTCATGAGAGTAAGTGATGTGATGACCAACAGACTTAAAAGTGTAGTTTGACTACGTCAGCTGGCAATGACCAATGAACTATCCAACAGACTGAGCAGTCCATGTTTGACTCCTATCCTTATACCCACAAATCAGCGACGAGTTTCTCCCATTACCCTGACATCGATTCTCTGTCAGTTGGACGTTGATTTCACTTGGTCATCGTCTGACCATTGGTCAGTCTCTAGATTAACGAGACGTGTGAATGTAATTTCATCTCTCATATGGCTCCAGTGTACATTCTAGTTGATTGCCAACATGTTTTATATCAAGTATACTGAAGGTCAATAGAAACAATGTAAATAATAAGGCTACCTTTACATTTGTGATTTATATTCAAAGGCGGCGCCTCCATCTAGGTCACTAGTCTGTACCCAAAAGCTTTAGTTTTGGAGTGGCAAAAAAAAAGCAAATATTGTCTGGTGCCAATTTGTACATAAATAAAAAGTTAATACCCCCAACCCTGTCAAATCAGAACTTCATGGCTGGAGGGTGGAACCAGGACACAGATCTCAAAAACGGCTCTAACAATTTTCCTAGAAATTTAACAGTTGCTGTATATCGCTAACGAAGAATGACTATCTCGGTAGCCACCTTATGAAAACTCTGGTTTGACAGTTACAATTTTTCAAACTAAAAATAAAAGACAAAATTATAACAATAAAAATCCGAACGTTAAAATACATTTTTACATTTAGATTTAAACTTTTTCTTCTCCGACTTTTAGGTCTGAAAATGAATTTGATCAAAACCATGTTAAGAACTCTAACACACTGTTTTCGTGTCTGTTATGTCATCTTTGTTACAAAGTCCATGCTTTAACCTATAACCTAGAATTTGGCATCACTCAGTGGTTCACACTAAAACCGTATTAAATGATCAACATAACAATACGTTCTGCTTAAACATTCCTAGATTCCATGCACTAACTGTAATATTAAACGTCTGAACGGAACCATTGAGAAGTAACATTGCAAAGATTTTTTTTTGAAGCCAATAAAGGTCATTTTTTTTTAACGCTAAAGCTACAATGTAATACGACTCCACGTGAGCAACGGTCTTTCTATACTGTATAGGCACTAAGAGACTTTATTTTTAAATTGCCATGTACAATGACATTTAGAACCAACAAATCACACAATGCACAAGCAATTTGTAGGATTGAAAGTCCTTCCCTAAAGTCGTCATTACAAAAATGTCTCCAGCGTGGTCGATAGATTAAGTAGGCTTGAAATTGGCTTGGCTACCTATGAAGGGGGATCCAGGTTCGACACCCGACTCGAGCAGAGTTGTGTTTACTGAGCGCCTAAAGGTAGCACGGAAAACCTTCTCCCAGATACCCCTTCGCCCCCACTGGTCCACAAACATTGGACCATAGAGCTCTAAGCATGCTATAAGCATGAAAGTAGCGCTATATAAAAGCTATAATTTTTATTTAAACGAGTTCTGATAACTATCAACTTTCCTTGACAAAGCTAGGCTACCTATTCTATTAGTATAAATATTAATATCGAAGGGATATAAGTCAGAAGTCTACACAACTAGTGACAAGCAATGCTGTTGCCGTTTTATGTTATTTACTTAATTAGTATGAAAAGAACAATGCCTGCGTTTGGTGAGACACACATTCTATAGAGGAGAGAGCAGGAGACTCAAATCTCAATGGAAAGAATAAAACAGTTTTAAAATGTCTTTGTAAGACCAAATCACGTTTGATAGCTACTGGCATGGAGTATGACACTTGACAGGATTTAGTGGCTAGATCATGAAGATCTAGAGCCCCACAGCGGTGTCTTACCTGCGATCACGCCACCTTCTCAAATGATTTGGACAACATCACTTATGTTTTTTTGGTCGTTGTCCCGAAATTAAGGGCAATATCGAAGTCTGTACAAAGCTATTACTTTTATGTTTGAATCACTGTTTGAAACATTCCTATCAAATTAATAAAAAGATAAGGATAACCAGTACAGTTCGACTCATTGCCGTGCAAAGTATTTCAGCACCGATAACAAGGTGGTCAAGTAAGGCTTGAGTCATTGCCTTGCAAAGTATTTCAGCACCGATAACAAGGTGGTCAAGTAAGACTTGAGTCATTGCCTCGGCCAAAGTCTTACTGACAGTCTCCTGGTTTAATATTAGATTCAATTTAATATGAAATTGACCAACAACTTGCATGTTTGTAACGCAGTTAATTACAAAGGCTTGGTGAAGCTAATACCTGGCGACTTGGGGAAGCTAATACCTGGCGACTTGGTGAAGCTAACACCTGGTGACTTGGTGAAGCTAATACCTGGCGACATGGTGAAGCTAACACCTGGTGACTTGGTAATGTTAATACCTGGGGACTTGGTGAAGCTAATACCTGGTGACTTGGTGAAGCTAATACCTGGTGACTTGGTGAAGCTAACACCATGCACTACAAGAAGTAGAAGTAGAACTGGTGCTAGTCCGGAGCAGAAAATGCCCGTGTTTCTATTTTCAAACCTGCCTTTCATTTAGGCGCGAAACAAATACATGTTCGTTGGACACCATATCGAATGTGACACGCACCTCGTCACAAAGCTTATATCAGCTTACTCTGTCTAGCTGGAATCGTGTACACATTATTTCTACCACTCCTCATTCTGGGATCAAGTTGAAACTTTGCATAATTATTGTTTGTCGAGGACAAGACATGAACCAATAAGAAAAATAACCAATTAGTTGATTAATGAATCAAAATTAATTTCTTTTTTTATACAGAAAATGTAGTTAGCTAAGGGGAGATACAACTTCAAACCTAACACTCCTGGTTTAATATTAGATTCGATTGGCCATGAAATTGACCAACAACTTGCATGTTTGTAACGCACTTAATTACAAAGACTTGGGGAAGCTAATACCTGGAGAACATGAGAACCTTCTATTTGTATAATGTTTACACGTTTTAGGGCCGTGTTCAGGCCTTTTTAGAACGATTGGTCTAGATTGAACCTTCGCGCACAGCGCATACCGTATACATCAAAGTTGCGCTTAACAAAATCAATTCGTATAAATATATCAAATGTATTATGGTTATTCTAGATGTATTCAAAATTAGTGTCATGTAATATAAGTGAAGATTTTAACAAACTATTTGTTTGATATTTGATTTGTTACTTGAATGAAGTTCAGTCGCGAAAAGAGCATTGAAAAAAAAAACTCTTACAAACTTCCGGACGGAAAAAAATATATTACACATTTAAAAGGTGTCCGCATTTCTTTCATAAAAACACCGGACACGTGATGAAATGTTTTTCAATTCCATAACTTGTGTCCGGTTTCAAGAAATGAATTATGACGTCATTAAGGAGGAGATAATTCAAGTCAAGCAATCCAGTTCAAGTGACCCGCTGGTCCAGTGAAGTACCTGGCTTAATTAAGCGAGGGTCAGATAAGGGGTGGCCAATGTCAGAGCGTATTTGTCAACCAGAGTGTGTGAGCACGTGTATGTGTTAGCGTGTGCATGTGTGTGTGTGTGTTGTCACGTGTTTGTCGGAGGTTTTGCAAGCGGAAAGAAAAAAAAAGCAGTAATTACCTGAGATACGCCAAGAGAGGGTTGGAGGACGCTGACCTGTCGCATTGTAAATGAATGATTCCGCCTTCACGTTCTCTCGGAGAGGACCAATTCATTCATAAAGAGTGGCTTTCATTCTTAGATACGTCCAACTTCTGGTTTAGTCTTTTTTTTTCTTCCTTTTTTCGATCTTTCCGTTGTCATGTCGTCCAAATGGAGCGACTACTTCCTGTAGGGGCTGCCAACTGTCTAGACTTTTGTGTTTGTAATCTGGACTTTGAACTGGCAATGTATTATAATTCAATTCTTACATTTAGATTTAGGTCATTTTTCTTGTATTTCATTTCTGTTTCGTGTCATGTTTGGGTTTTTCTTTGTCATGTTCTTGGTTGTTTTTGTTTGAACTTTGGAAGACAATCTCGTATTTTGTCCTGCTTTTGTTCAAGGTGGTTGTATTACCTGTATCAGTAGTGACTTCCTATCTACAACCTGTATCACTGGTGACTTCCTATCTACAACCTGTATCACTGGT
Organism: Biomphalaria sudanica; assembly: GCA_036873155.1. NCBI lineage: Eukaryota > Metazoa > Mollusca > Gastropoda > Planorbidae > Biomphalaria > Biomphalaria sudanica. The sequence goes on from JAZGLO010006018.1 coordinate 38,201, forward strand.
GACTTCCTATCTACAACCTGTATCACTGGTGACTTCCTATCTACAACCTGTATCACTGGTGACTTCCTATCTACAACCTGTATCACTGGTGACTTCCTATCTACAACCTGTATCACTGGTGACTTCCTATCTACAACCTGTATCACTGGTGACTTCCTATCTACAACCTGTATCACTGGTGACTTCCTATCTACAACCTGTATCACTGGTGACTTCCTATCTACAACCTGTATCACTGGTGACTTCCTATCTACAACCTGTATCACTGGTGACTTCCTATCTACAACCTGTATCACTGGTGACTTCCTATCTACAACCTGTATCACTGGTGACTTCCTATCTACAACCTGTATCACTGGTGACTTCCTATCTACAACCTGTATCACTGGTGACTTCCTATCTACAACCTGTATCACTGGTGACTTCCTATCTACAACCTGTATCACTGGTGACTTCCTATCTACAACCTGTATCACTGGTGACTTCCTATCTACAACCTGTATCACTGGTGACTTCCTATCTACAACCTGTATCACTGGTGACTTCCTATCTACAACCTGTATCACTGGTGACTTCCTATCTACAACCATTCTATCTGATGGTATCACTTGAAACGCAGGATGTCTTAGTGTCCCCAGCGTTGTACAGGTAAACTGGTCATCTAATTTTACAAGCTACTGCCACTACTACTGCCACTACTACTGCCACTACTACTGCCGCTACTACTGCCACTACTACTGCCACTACTACTGCCGCTACTACTGCCGCTACTACTGCCGCTACTACTGCCGCTACTACTGCCACTACTACTGCTAGCGCCACTCTTTAGCAACGTGCTAAGTGCCATTGCTACTGCTAGATCTTCTTCTAGTAGCTGCTTGTAGTGCTACTGCTAGATCTTCTTCTAGTAGCTGCTTGTAGTGCTACTGCTATTGTTACTTCTAGTGCTGTTACTATTTTTACTTGCTGTACCCCCACTATATCTACTTATAGTGCTACTGTTAGTGCTACAGCTAGGCTGAAAAGAATAGCTTACATTAGGCTAACGGGCACATTATAGTTAAAACCACATCGACTCACACAGTGTTTGGGTTTCTGCTCTTACTCAGTCAATGGACGGAACATTTTATTGGGTGGGGGTGTCGTAATTAGATTCCCTCTTGACCTAGCAGCTAATGGCCTCTGAAAGAGACAGCTAGTAAACTCAGGTCGCAGACTAAAGCTGGAGACCACTAGAAAGCGACTTCCGAAGACTGGCGTACACGGCGCTAAGAGACTTAATTTGGACACCGGTATACAGCAATGGGGCAAAATGTGTAGATCTAAGTTAGGCCTGCGTAGTCACGTGACATTGGGCACTCTCACCTGACACCGTTTTTTATTTGTTATCATCCGCGAGAATTATTTTACAGAATTTTTTTTTCATGCCTTACGAGATTTTCATTATCATATTACCTGTTTCTTATTACCACTGACCAAGCCTGCCATAGACCAGAGTGATAAAAAATTATCTTGCCAGGTTAGGCAGCAAATATTACATTATTTTATTACCGCAACCATATTCTTTCTATCGCCAATAAATTTAAAGATAATCGATAGACATATCCAATTGTGAGTTTTAGAAATCGGACCCTGTGCATATGATTGGGTACAAATCTAGTGTCACTGCGAAGGATTTCATGCTTAAACGTCAAATTAAACAGCTCTTCCGGTGTCATCATGCCATTTCCTCCTCAAGGCCGACAAATCGGTCATTACAGAATCAAACAAGCAAAAATTGGAGAAAAAAATGTTAGCTCTGTTCCAGCTGTAGCCGTGACGTCTTGTCCTAGAAACATCAAAGTAGCTAATCATTTCTCTCTCACAGCTTCGTGTGGGCGTTGTCCACTCTTGTTTTCTTTCTCATTGATTTTCCCATTTAGTTCCGGTGCACGGCCAAGGAAAGATAACGCAATCATTTCACCTGTTGTCCAGAGTTGTCCCAAAAGCTGACGAGATTGGCTCAATAGATTTTTATTAAAAAAAGAATTCTTTTGTTTCCAACAATTAGTCAGATGTACATGCACAATTTGACATAAAGCTTTTTTCAACTGGTTTGTTAGTAGTTGGTTTTTAAAATATCAAATATTTGTTTAAAGTAAACGTGAGCTTATGAGATAAGGAATAGTTCCTATATTAATAGGTATCAGCACCGAAGGCAGAGGCGTAGTGAGAGGGGGGAGGACAAGGGGGCACGACGCCCGGGCGCCATCCTCAGGGGGGTGACACATGTAGAGAGGTGCCAAAATTATTGTAGATATTTAGATAATACATTCTAAGGTTATTTGTATTATTGTATTATTCAATACTTTCTATTAATAAGTTTATATCTCTTGGTGATGTTCACGAAAAATGGGGGGGGGGGGGGGAGCACCAATAAAGTTTCTTGCCCCGGGCGCACCTTTTACTCACTACGCCTCTGATTTAGGCTATAATTATTACAGACAATTGTGTTACATTTGAGAATATAATTATCTGCAATTCACTCGTGGTTATCAGTTTCACTTTTTTATTTCAAGTGTTTACAAACAAAATAACAACAAGATATAATTAGCGAAAACTTTATGGTGTCAATTGGCATTTTAAAATAAGGTCAGTGTTTCTGGACCTGTGCTATACATTCCTAGACGCCCTACTTACCCTAGTTGTGGACGTAAGGACGATGTCAGTAATATAGTTAGATATAAGTGAGGTTTATGGTTCGCCACTTATAACATGGTCACAGAATTTTTAGAAAATAAGCAAACGTCTTATATCTGTAATATGTGAACCAAAATGTGTACGTTTTGAAAAAGGTTAAACAGCGCATTCATAAATTTGAATGTAAGTAAGTAAACTTTTTGTAAGACATGCACCACTGTTTCCTCTGCCTGCCCCATTAATTCAAGCAGGAATTTAAAAACTCCAGTATGTCAATTGTAACGAAGTTATATAAGTCGAATATATCAGTGATGCCAAAATACACCCCGCGACATAGTGTTATCCGGCCCGCCCAAACATCTGATCAAAATGTAGAAAATCACACACTTTTAGGGTTCTCACTTTCTGTTTCACGGATTTCATTCCTTGCTATTTTCATATTCATATTCGTATTTTTTTCTTATTTTTTCTTGTATGAAAAAAAACCAACAGTATTTATGTTTTAATTTTTAGCTCACATGAATCTTCTCTTATTTTTAATTCTTTGAAATATCCGCTGCTGTCTTGAGCTAGCCTTGTACGTGGCATCCTTACCGATCGTGTTTTGTTATCAAGGCAAGTGATGCTGTACCACTTAATTTGTGTGTGTGTGTGTGTGTGTGCTTTAATGGGAGATGTGAAGTAAACAAAAAGTAGAAACTCTGAATCTAAAACTTCGAAGAAAAGTGGAAGAATCTGATTGGATGTTAGAAAAGATGTCAATTCTGTCAGGGGGAGGTATGGCGAGAGTCAATATGTTACTGTGTTGATATTTTGGTGTGATAGTTATATCCCCTTGTTTAGGTACTCCCAGGCCCAGGTTATGATTGTGAACAGTCTGCACGTGTTATGAACTGAATGGTTTAGTCTTCATTGAATGTGCGAGAGAGTGTGTTAGTCAGTGAGGTCTTGTTCCCGGTCCAGGAAGGTTGGACGGTTGCATCCTGGACTGGTGTTGTGTATTAATATTTACTGAGAGTTGATGCTATTGTGTGTTTTATTAAATATTAAAGTTGTTTTATTATTCATGGATAACCGAAGTAGGAGTTGATTTACATTTAGCATTAATTGTTCTTATCTAAGTAACCGCTTACGAGCCAAGTAATAAAAGAACCCGACAAATTAATTTTTGCTTTGCGTTGACATGAGTCAAAAATTAAAATGACCCGATCTAGGTAAGACTTCACTGGAATATAGAAATATATGAAGCCGAAATAAGTGTAATGTCATTTAGATAGCTGGACTTTGTCATCATACCCAGTAGTTTAGAGGAATGGTTAGACATATAAATGGTTATATATATAAATGGTTAGACATATAAATGGTTAGACATATAAATGGTTAGACATATAAATGGTTATACATATAAATGGTTATACATATAAATGGTTATACATATAAATGGTTATACATATAAATGGTTATACATATAAATGGTTAGACATATAAATGGTTGTACCTATAAATGCAGGCGATTTAAAGATAAGTTTTTCTTTTGCAATCCCCTATGACAGCGTGTGAATGTGTTACAGAAAATAGATTCATGTTTGGAAAAGTGTAAAATATCTTTGAAAAATATTAATGATCTCTGCACTGATGATGCTCCAAGTATGTTGGTCTGGATTTAAACCTTTGGTAAAGAGTGAGTCGCCAAAAGTTATCGGAACTCAGTTTGTGATTCATCTCAAATATTGATATCGAAGACAATGCTATTAAAATAACAAAAAGCAATGAAAAACGCCACTGCAAGAATCAATAGCAATTTAACGCGCTTCGGAAAAAAACTCCAATAATTCCAAATAAAACATCAAATTGGCAAACAAAATTGGAGGAAAATAATGTTTACATGTTTCCAATTTTATGTGCTCTCTGTGAGGAATAAGACATTGAACCTGACAAACAAATAAAATGATAATTTTGTGAAAGAACATTTGCTAATGATTTGAGGACAACATTTCATCCAACTTTCCAAATCTAACTAACATCCCATTTGTACCTGCCGGAAATCCAATCAAAGTCAAAGTGGAAGATGTTTAGTAGACAGAAATAGTTTATTGAACTTATCAATAGAGATGCAGCGAAAAATGTCTCTATAATTACACAAATTTGGATCAAGCGTTTGCAGCCATGTCCCGATTGGTCTGTGTTGCACCGTCTTCTCCCATTAGGCACTAGTACATTCTTTGTATAACAGCCTGTTCATTATCATGTCTAAATATAGAAAATAGTCACATGTGTAAGCAATGTGGATAATGCGAATAAGAATTAGCTAAATAAATGCATGTCGTAAATATATTATTTCATTTATTTTAATTCGACGATAAGGAGAAATCAGATTTACTGTTGAAGGGTCGCGGCATAGTGAGGAATTATAAAAGGGGTCGCCGAGCAAAAAAGGTTGAGAACCGCTGGTATAGATGGTATACTTCAAAATCGACCGCAAATCCAAAAATCCTCATTGGACATTGTTTTAGTGTTATAAGCGAACGTAGATGTTTCTTTATTTGTTTCTTTATTTGATCTCTACGTTTCCTTGAATAATAGGAAGTATAAATGTTGTCATGAATCGACCTTATCACTTCTTTGGAATTGTTTCTTGAATCTCTGGCACTCCGGATTTCTAAGTCTTTAAGATAATGGTATTGGAACTTTCAGTATTTTGCGATCTTGACATTTAGACATCCAAGATTTTGAGACCTTGACATTGAGACTGCCAGGATTTTGAGACTTTGACAATATTTGACATTGAGACTTACAAGATTTTAAGCTCTTGACATTGAGACTTCCAAGATTTAAAGCTCTTGACATTGAGACTTTCAAGATTTTGAGATCTTAATATTGAAACTCTGTTCCGTAAAGAGAAACTACTTTTGATAAATTCCTGTTGGTCAGCGTAACGTCCAAAATATTGTACACAATGGCAGTATTATAAGAAGCTCTATGATCACGTGACACTGCAGTATTTGATGACATTACAGATATGGGTGGGGAAGGGGCGAGAATCGGTTTCCCTCAAAACGTTTAAGTTTAATAAAATCACTCTAGACACAGAAACATCTTGTGGCTCATAAGATAGTTATTAAGATCGAATCTGTATGACACGAGATCTATCTCCGCGAGAAGCTGCTTAGAGAAAAAAATACCAGGAGAAAAAGTAGATAGAAATATTTATTTAAACTCCCAGAATGAGAAACTATTTTATTTATGTCTTTATCTGTTTTAGACAACAGCCACTTCGCAGTCTGCCGTGATCAGTTTTGTTTTCATAACATTCTATTTGGCGCCATAAACGAATTCATTCTTCTACTAAAGATTGATATCTTCTGCTCGAGCAGACGACACATAATTTCATATTTCTTCTTCTTACGACCTGACCTCAACACACTGGAATCTGTTGACTTTTCAGTTCAGATATAGTCGAAATCGGTTTCTTTAAACTGATATAGCTACTATTAAATATATATTTTAAAAAAAGAGAACAAACTGTACCATTTTACACTGTTTAGAAACACAAACACATTAGCGGTAAGAATACTAATTTTATATATTTCGAACGACATTAACTTATATGCTCATGAAATGTCTCTATCTGAAACGTACAACTCTCTCGTGGTCAGAGATAACATTCTTCTTGGGCATATTCTTATTTCCATGATACAGTCTCTTGGCTGTTTGGCTTAGAAAGAAATGTGAGCAGTTTGATGACTGAATCAGATTGGTTTGTATTGGCTGCGACATTTTTGTTATTGTTGTGCTAGTTGCTGCAGCTGTTGTTGCTGCTGTTTTTTTTTGGTTGTTGTTTTTGTTGCAGCTGCTGTTTCTGCTATTATTGTAGTTGTTGTTGCTGCTGCGGTTGTTGCTACTGTCACTGTTGTTTGTTGCTGTTTTTATTTTGTTGTTCCCCCTGTTGTAGTTATTGTTATTGTTGCTACTGCCTTTTTTTATTGTTGTTGTTGGAGCTGCTGTAGATAGTGTTGTTGTTGGAGCTACTGTAGATAGTGTTGTTGTTGGAGCTGCTGTAGATAGTGTTGTTGTTGGAGCTGCTGTAGATAGTGTTGTTGTTGGAGCTCCTGTAGATAGTGTTGTTGTTGGAGCTACTGTAGATAGTGTTGTTGTTGGAGCTGCTGTAGATAGTGTTGTTGTTGGAGCTGCTGTAGATAGTGTTGTTGTTGGAGCTACTGTAGATAGTGTTGTTGTTGGAGCTACTGTAGATAGTGTTGTTGTTGGAGCTACTGTAGATAGTGTTGTTGTTGGAGCTGCTGTAGATAGTGTTGTTGTTGGAGCTGCTGTAGATAGTGTTGTTGTTGGAGCTGCTGTAGATAGTGTTGTTGTTGGAGCTACTGTAGATAGTGTTGTTGTTGGAGCTGCTATAGATAGTGTTGTTGGAGCTGCTGTAGATAGTGTTGTTGTTGGAGCTGCTGTAGATAGTGTTGTTGTTGGAGCTGCTGTAGATAGTGTTGTTGTTGGAGCTGCTGTTGATAGTGTTGTTGTTGGAGCTGATGTAGATAGTGTTGTTGTTGGAACTACTGTAGATAGTGTTGTTGTTGGAACTACTGTAGATAGTGTTGTTGTTGGAGCTGCTGTAGATAGTGTTGTTGTTGGAGCTGATGTAGATAGTGTTGTTGTTGGAACTACTGTAGATAGTGTTGTTGTTGGAGCTGCTGTAGATAGTGTTGTTGTTGGAGCTGCTGTAGATAGTGTTGTTGTTGGAGCTGCTGTAGATAGTGTTGTTGTTGGAGCTGCTGTAGATAGTGTTGTTGTTGGAGCAACTGTAGATAGTGTTGTTGTTGGAGCTACTGTAGATAGTGTTGTTGTTGGAGCTGCTGTAGATAGTGTTGTTGTTGGAGCTACTGTAGATAGTGTTGTTGTTGGAGCTGCTGTAGATAGTGTTGTTGTTGGTGCTACTGTAGATAGTGTTGTTGTTGGTGCTGCTGTAGATAGTGTTGTTGTTGGAGCTACTGTAGATAGTGTTGTTGTTGGAGCTACTGTAGATAGTGTTGTTGTTGGAGCTGCTGTAGATAGTGTTGTTGGAGCTGCTGTAGATAGTGTTGTTGTTGGAGCTGCTGTAGATAGTGTTGTTGTTGGAGCTGATGTAGATAGTGTTGTTGTTGGAACTACTGTAGATAGTGTTGTTGTTGGAGCTGCTGTAGATAGTGTTGTTGTTGGAGCTGCTGTAGATAGTGTTGTTGTTGGAGCTACTGTAGATAGTGTTGTTGTTGGAGCTGCTGTAGATAGTGTTGTTGTTGGAGCTGCTGTAGATAGTGCTGTTGTTGGAGCTGCTGTAGATAGTGTTGTTGTTGGAGCTGCTGTAGATAGTGTTGCCCCCTTCAGTGTAAAAACTCTTGATTGTTTATGTCAGTGTTTCTCAAACATGTACTTGTTACGCTCCTCTAGGACAAAAACTCATTCTTTGGTTTTATTAAAAAAGAGGGGTGTATGAGACTGGTCGATGCTGAATTGTGAAAGACGTTTAAAGTTAACTCAGCTTTCAGCAAGACGTCCTGTTGTCACGTGGTGGCCTTGTTTCGTTCACTCAAAAGACAAATATGACAATTGTACGTCACGCCGGAGAAATTTGAATATTTTAATGTAAGAATAATTGTGAATTCTAGAATCGCATTGGCGAAAACGTATTGAAATGACTTCTTGAAAATGCCTTTTGATGCAGCATTCTCTCGCGTTTTCAGAAAGAACAGCTCAACCTAGAAGAAGATCAAACGAAGTCATTGAATGTCTTTTCTTTTTAAACGTACGTTAATTTGATTCATTCTCAAGTAAAAAAAAGTTAAGTCCCCTTTCAGACCTTGTGATCTATAGGGGCAGATGATATAAAGGTCATGTTTCTTTAACCTACGGTTAACGAGGGTGTCATGTGGCCAGCACAACAACCAACCGCCTTTGCTTTTCTCCAACTAGTGTTAGGTACCCATTAGAGCTGGGTGGACTCAGAGACGCCCAAAGATCCCGAAATTAAAAATCCCAGTCTTCACCAAGATTCGAACCAGGGACCCCGGTTTGGAAGCCAAGTGCTTTATCGCTGTCACTTCGCCTCCTTTTAGATTCATTCTCAAGCATACATGTATAACTACGTTGTGTGTGCCCCACAGTTTGAAACATGATGGTAAATGTATTCTTTGCAAGTCATACTAGTAGCTCATTGTCACGTCAAAGACAAAAATCAAAAACACAAAATTTATTTGGACAAATTTTCATTATTCTAACGACCTGAAATTTCGCACATAAATTCTGTCTCATGTCTCCTTGACTCATGTCTCCTTGTCTCATGTCTGCTTGTCTCATGTCTCTTCTGTCTCATGTCTCTTCTGCTTCATGTCTCCTTGTCTCATGTCTCCTTGTCTCATGTCTCCTTGTCTCATGTCTCTTCTGTCTCATGTCTCCTTGTCTCACGTCTCTTCTGTCTCATGTCTCTTCTGTCTCATGTCTCTTCTGTCTCATGTCTCTTCTGTCTCATGTCTCTTCTGTCTCATGTCTCTTCTGTCTCATGTCTCCTTGACTCATGTCTCCTTGTCTTATGTCTGCTTGTCTCATGTCTCTTCTGTCTCATGTCTCTTCTGTCTCATGTCTCTTCTGTCTAATGTCTCTTCTGTCTCATGTCTCTTCTGTCTCATGTCTCTTCTGTCTCATGTCTCTTCTGTCTCATGTCTCTTCTGTCTAATGTCTCTTCTGTCTCATGTCTCTTCTGTCTCATGTCTATTCTGTCTCATGTCTCTTCTGTCTCATGTCTCTTCTGTCTAATGTCTCTTCTGTCTCATGTCTCTTCTGTCTCATGTCTATTCTGTCTCATATCTCTTCTGTCTCATGTCTCTTCTGTCTCATGTCTCTTCTGTCTAATGTCTCTTCTGTCTCATGTCTCTTCTGTCTCATGTCTCTTCTGTCTCATGTCTCTTCTGTCTCATGTCTCTTCTGTCTCATGTCTCTTCTGTCTAATGTCTCTTCTGTCTCATGTCTCTTCTGTCTCATGTCTATTCTGTCTCATGTCTCTTCTGTCTCATGTCTCTTCTGTCTAATGTCTCTTCTGTCTCATGTCTCTTCTGTCTCATGTCTATTCTGTCTCATATCTCTTCTGTCTCATGTCTCTTCTGTCTAATGTCTCTTCTGTTTCATGTCTCTTCTGTCTCATGTCTATTCTGTCTCATGTCTCTTCTGTCTCATGTCTATTCTGTCTCATATCTCTTCTGTCTCATGTCTCTTTTCCTATCTCTTCAACTTTCCCACCTGTATTTCATTAATAACGTCAGTTGCGATCAACAACAAAACCATCCCGCCCAATCGTCCTCATGATTACATTAGAAACATTCCATTACATCCTTGATATCATAACAAGATGGAACCAAATATTTCTAAATACATTGAACATTACTGTTGTCAAGACATTGGAAAAATGTGAGTCGAATAAGCAGTGTCAAAGTACACTAATCTCAATGACTAATATCAATGACTAGTAGCAATGACTAATATCAATGACTAATATCAATGACTAATATCAATGACTAGTAGCAATGACTAATATCAATGACTAATATCAATGACTAATATCAAAAAGTAAATCATTGTCTAACAAAAAGGGCGTAGCAAGGTACCCACCGGGCTCAGGAATCTAATGATTGGCTTCTCTCTTGTAAGTTGGATGCCACAGAAACCGAGACAAAACTTAATGTTTCTGGATCATTTCAAAACTAGCAAACTATGATTTTAAAAATCCTATTTTTAAATTTAAAAACAAGTATCTAAAGGAAATAACTCCGCACTTACAAGTAATTACAAGTAATTTCCCTTAATTTGATATCAAACAAAATAATTAATAACCAATAATTAATTGATTAATTGGTTATTTTTGTATTGCTTCATGTCTTGTCTATGACAATTAATAATTTTGAAACGTTTCAACTTGATCTGAGAATGGGTGTTTGAGAAATAGCGTGTACAGACTTTTGACGAGAAAGACATACAGACATGCCAATACAGTTGACCCTGGACAGAAGGACAGACAGACATGCCAATACAGTTGACCCTGGACAGAAGGACAGACAGACATGCCAATACAGTTGACCCTGGACAGAAGGACAGACAGACATGCCAATACAGTTGACCCTGGACAGAAGGACAGACAGACATGCCAATACAGTTGACCCTGGACAGAAGGACATATAAGGGATAGAGAAGCTCTCTTACGACCATTGTCTTTGTTTTAGAATGTGACAGTAGCTGGCGTAGATTGAACACAAAGTGACAGTAGCTGGGGTAGATTGAACACAATGCCATCTAAGTGGAACCTGAAGTAGATGCCTTCGTGCAGTCGCTACCTCATTTGACCCAGCATTAGGCCAAAGTAAATAACGAATAATGTTGGGACAAGTACACAGATACGCTTTGCTCCATGGGGAAGTGATCAGATAGGTCACCATTGTCTAATTTGACCTATTTGTCCCATGTAAAGCTGCTTGAGAATGAGATAGGAACCTAGGTGAGCATCCGAGCTTAGACAAAGTCCTTCAAAAGCCATCTCGACCTTCCGTGTCAAAAGCCTTGATTAGATCTATAAAAACAACGTACAGGCCTAGGATCTGTTCTAAGGATATTTCTTGTAGTTGTAGCAGCACAAATATCATGTCGGATGTATTTCTATCAGCTGTTAAGCCACACTGGCTCTCAGCACCTCGACCACCTGGAGTTGGTCAGTCGATCAAGCAGGACTCATGCAAGGATCTTTTCTGTTACTGACAGAAGTGTAATGCCTTGATAGCAATCAGACTTATCACCCCTTTCGGAATACAATTACGGTATCTGGGTGGTCTGGTAGAATAGTGCATCTATTTCCCTCTCAGTTAGACCTTGGTTACAATTAAAAGTTATGATTTGCATTGAAATGTTTAAGTATTCACAGTGTACATTAAGGATAGATTGTTATCACTCTCAACTTACTATATTAATTCATGTATCTCAAGACGTCAAAAAGTATGGTCATATTTTAAAGAAATAACAATTATCTAATATTAAACATAATTTTTAGTCTCTGGTAGAGTTTTTTTAAAGTTATTAATCTTGTAATCCAATGTTGAATATTATTTATTTTTGTTTCCTTGAAAAATCAAACACGTTAATATTTAATGAAACGAGGCCGTGATATTTTTAGAGTTATTCTCCTTTAATAGATTTCATACTATACAATAAATGTTCACATCGGTTTGTGCCAGAAATAGAATTTAATAATAATACCCATACAGTGGTTGTTAAGTTAAATCCATAGACCTATATATATTACTAACCGGATATTACCTGCGGCTTGCAGGCCTTAATTTGGGTATTACTAATCTAGTAGATTGGATTTAGATCTATGTCCAATGTGGCTAATGTACTTTTCCAGTTTTTGTCTTTCGTCACGAAAAAAAAAATAGATTGTGAAAATAGATTTACCCGTTTATACAGATACATTCATGTCAAATGTAATACTGTGAAAACGGGTTTACCCGATGTACCGAAATACTTGTCTTATTTTATACATACATACATATATACATACATACATACATACGCCTTACTTTCTGCTTTCTATATTAGATATCTAAACTGGACATAGACATCTTTAACACTACAAAAAATGTGAACATTATTTTTTTAAAGTTGAAACAAAGCGTTGTTTTGTGAAGTAGTTGTAAAAAGTAATGTTTTTTCAACCCTAACCTATGTAACATATAATTTAATTTTTAGAGCAAAAGCTAGTATTTGAGCATCAGAAATAAGAGTACTCTCGTCCATAATTATTATTTTGCAATGTTTAGATAAATGGTTCAATATAAACTAACAGGAAATGGCTTAGTTTCATATATTTGCGTGAATATATAGTTCTGTGATAAATAGCCCATTCTAAATAAAATCCGAGAAATGATTTTGCATTATTTGTAAACTTTAAAAACTAAAGATCAATACTTTTCTAAGACAGAAATGATTTTCCTAGATTTTGCTCGACTTCCCTTACAGCTTGAAAAAGAGTTACATACATACATATATATATATATACATGGGCGTAACCGGAGGGGGGTCGGGGTTCAACCCCCCCCCCCCAAATGAAGGAAGGAATTCAGTGACTGATTTTTTGCTTTCATTTTGTTTATTTCAGGTGAGATTTAAATACTAAATCATCACTTACCACAGCACAGCCGAAGGATGTTTGAGTTTAAAACCCACTACCAGGGGTTTTGCAGTTAAATCCCCCTCTTCTATAAACAAAACTAAAAAAAAATTCAAACGACAATCCCCAAATTCCAAGAAAACAGCTAAGGAAGATTTTGACTTTAAAACCGCCTCCAAAAAATTACGATAAACCCCCTCTCAATATAAAAAAAAGGCAAATTACACATTATAAAATCTATGAGCGTAGCCAAAGGGTTTTTGAGTTTAAAACCCCCTGCCAGCGAGGTTTGAAGCTGAAAAATACCTCTTCAATAATAAAAAAAAAGGAAATTACGCACTCAAATTGCTATGAGCCTAGCCAAAAGGGGAGAGGGGGGTTGAGTTTAAATCCCCCTGCAGAGGGTTTTGATGCTAAAAAATACCTCTTCAATATAAAAAAAAGCAAATTACACACTAAAATTCTTTGAGTTTTTTTTTGAAATTTAAAACCCCTACAGAGCGTTTTGAGTTGAAAATCTCTCTCTTTTCAATATTATTTTAAAGCAAACTACAGTCACCAAATTCTATGACCGTAGCTAAAAGGGGTTTTGAATGAAAAAAAATTAAAAAAACTCCAGAAATTATTTTTTTAGTTTAGAACCCCTCAACAGATGATTTGACGATAAAACTTTCTTTTTCGATATAAAATCTAAAGCCAAGAGCGTAGTCAAGAGAGGTTACAAATTTCTACCAGTGGCTGGGCTCCATTAATAAAGTGTGAATAGTCATCTGCCAAAATTGAAAAACACTAAATGTGGCACAACAAAGATGGCTAAGACAGAGTCAGTTATAGAGATCGGGTCTAAATCAAAGAAATCATATGCCGAACTGGGAGTCGAACCCTTAGTAAGGTTGTGACAGAGCGTCGCATGAGGTTTTGCGGGACATGTTCTCCGACAAAATGAATTACGCATAATAAGAGTCGCTGAAACAGCTTGCCGGAAAATGCGCCAAACGGCGCTAGAGGGTCTAAGTCAGTGAGAATAGCATATTAGGTTTTTGAATTGAAACTTTTTAATAGCAAGATAATGCACTGTAGATACCTCAGAATATGCATTTTGTTGGCTTTCAATACCAGAAATAGTGCTCGGCGCTATGAGCTCCCCCAGACCCCTTTGCTGGCCAGGGTGGGGAGTCTACAAGTTTTCCACTAATTCCAGAAAAGAACCTATTCTAGGGCACAATAAGCGTCTTCGGAAATGGTCAGATTGTAATAAAGATTAATTATGTACACACACACACACACACCCACACATACATAATAATATACATATATATTTTTTTCCACGGGGGGGGGGGGAATCCTCCCCCAAACCTCCCCCCCCCCGAAAAAAAAATCCTGGCTACGCCCATGGGACAACATATTGCTGACTAACAGTACTAAAGCCTTAGTCTACCGGACCTGTGTGTTGAGCACCTTGCTGTACGGAAGTGAAACATGGTCAACCTACTCATGGCAGGAAAAAAAGCTGAATGTTTTCCACCTCCGATACCTAAGGCGGATCTTTAAAATAAGGTGGCAAGATAAGATAACCAATGAGGAAGTGCTACAAAGAGCAGGGTGCCAGGACATCCGCTCTGTTATCAGCAGCAGACTCCTTGGCTGGCTTGGCCACGTTCGTAGAATGCCAGAAGGTCGACTTCCACAGGACATCCTGTATGGCGATCTAATAGAAGGCAGGAGAGCCGCTGGTCGCCCACTTTTACGTTATACGGATGTATGCAAACGCGACATGAAGCTCTTCAAAATCGACACTGGCAGCTGGGAAGAGGTGGCACTGGACAGATCCTCATGGAGAGAGAGCATAAAGGAAGGGTCAAAGATTGCAGATGTCATACACAACAGAAGCAGGAAGAAGGGTGAACATGCAACGGCGCCTGGTGATTACATATGCCCAACCTGCGATCGCAGCTGTGTATCAAGGGTTGGCCTCTTTAGTCACACAAGAAGTTGCAAAGGGAAAAGATCGTCTCTCGAGACGTAAAATGCCACAGATATATATATATATATATATATAGGTCTGTGTATAGTTCAATCACCGATAAGAATTTGTTTCCGATTTCCAGTCTAGATATGATATATATAGGTTTGTGGTTAAATCTTAGAAGAATTTTCTTACTTTCCTTACATGTGTCGTTAACCCTTTTTGGTCATGGACCCGGGCGAAACGAACCCCTTCACGCTATGGTTGCTACACTTTTGATTAATATCTACGCCTTCATCGTGGACAACAATGCCTGCCATCATCTGACCATCACCGATTTGACCGACTAATTAAATTTGGCAGTCATGGCTCTTGTCACGGGCATTTAAAGATGTAGGACTAAAAGGGTTAACAAATTTAATCAAGGCCTATCCTACGATCGACGTAACGTTCTTTAACCCGCAGGCACCTATTGCGTTTAGTTGCTTCCTATGCATGTTGTATAGCAAATGTTGGTATACTGATCTAATTAATAGGGATGGTTGTTATTGTGCAAAAAAAAATTAGAAGAAGGAGGCCCCGCAATTCGTAAAGCCGGCCCTGCCTGACATGGAAGGTTTGTAAATTGCGCTTGATAAACGATGGGTTATCAGTACATTGCAAAGGGAAGCAACACAGTAGAATGGAACGTGGGTTGGTGGGAATACTATGAGTAAGTTTCATTGGTCCATAACCACCTAATTAAATGTTCCACGCATCACCTTTAATTAGGTTGTGACTTATGTGACTAAGAATAGAAGCAGAGGGAAAGGCTAATGAACTTACTGCCGATGTGTGCATAGAATTATTAATAGCAAAAAATAATAATTTAAAAACCACGTTTCTATTAAAACTCACTTCTAAGTAGAAAGTAATTCACAAATAAATCATCAAAGAGTTGGGTGTGTTTAGTAGGAGTTAAAGAGAGATCCACACCCAGAGCTTTGATTATTTATCAATTACTTCTTTCTTTTGAGTGAGTTTTGATATAAGGGACGTTGTTGATGTTTTATTAATTCTTCTTCTGTGAGTACTTTAGTGTCTGATGTTTGTTTTTTTAGTCTAACAATTATCTTCGACCACTGATGTATGTAAGACTTACTGACGTACTGATGTATGTAAGGCGGCGTCTAAAGGACAATTTATGTTAATAGTATTTCTGTAGATGGAAAAATATTTGTGAAAATAGGAACTAAGACAATTTAAAATATCAAATCCATTAAAACATTTTGTTTATAATTGATATAATTTTGACATAAACATTTTGATGTATTTTATTTTGCTTAAGCTATCTTTCAATTCCATTTCTCTACACTCCTCTTAGCTTCGTACATTTTCTGTATAAAAACAAAATTAATAGATTACTATTGCTTAGCGTACGGCAGCGTACCCTGCATGCAATGCATTCATATAGATCAGTGATACTAACCTATTCATTCTTCATCAAGTGCAATGGTTCAAGGCTCAAATAAATCTGAAAACCCCCCTCCCCCCAATAATGTGATGTACTTGTTCATCTCTCACGTGGTGGTGTTGTTCTTTTGTCAAACTATTAAGGAGCCAAAGTGAATGTACAAATGGGTCAATGGCTGGAATTATGTCCAAATGCCCTGATTAAACGTTATCTCCCCTGTCCAAATGGCTATTATTACCTCCCTTTGGTTTCGGGTCGAAGTAGCAATAAATAAGTCCAATCACCAAACTCAAGCTGACGTTTCAATCAATGGTGCACTCAATCTTTCTTCACAATCACAAAGTTCTCGACACAACACACACACACACACATTTGTTGAACAGCACCTATTAGTTTTAGTCTTATTAGACGTTGGCAACGCTTTTTATTTTCCACTGAAACATACACACTCTGTCTGTCTCTCTCTCTCTCTCTCTCTCTCCCCCTTGCCTCAAACACAGCACTGAGTTGGAGTCAATGTGTGTAATTGGTTGCAATGCTTGTTATTTTCTAATATTTTATTTACAAATGTATAAAGGTAATTGAGGTCTTCAAAGGGACACAGACTTTTCAAAAATAAACTGGCTGTCAACATTTTGAAGGGAAAAAATGGAAACAAAATGAAAAGTTGTCCTGAATGGAAAACAAACAATGCACCATCAGAAGTCAGCATTATTGGAGAAACAGAAGGAACTATACAGATATAATACATTTAGGAGTATTAGAAAACATTACTACAAAGAAAGTTTGTGTTGTCATATAGAATCATATGAGTCTCGCCAAAGGAGCAGCCATTGGTAATAGGCAAGAAAGACAATGCAGGGAACAAGGCAGGGTTCAATATTTTCAGCATAGATATTGGAAATTATAAAATTGGAAAAATAAATGAAATCTGTGAATATTTCAGAATTACATTTGACAGTTAATAAACTAAGAAAAACAATAACATGATGTAATCCTCTTTAAGTGAAATTTCTATAGTGCTATATACAATTTATTAATAGTATTTTACTACATTTAATTCATTTTATCACAAATGAATTCTGTCTATATTATAAATAAAAGTTATATTTAGTATTTTTCACAAGGAAATTATTGAAGTGATTGAAAGTATCATTAGTTAGGTCTACGTTTACAACGGCTTAGTTGTCTACTAGCAGTTTGGGGCTACAAGTCAACGACGGCTTAGTTGTCTACTAGCAGTTTGGGGCTACAAGTCAACGACGGCTTAGTTGTCTACTAGCAGTTTGGGGCTACTAGTCAACGACGGCTTAGTTGTCTACTAGCAGTTTGGGGCTACAAGTCAACGACGGCTTAGTTGTCTACTAGCAGTTTGGGGCTACTAGTCAACGACGGCTTAGTTGTCTACTAGCAGTTTGGGGCTACAAGTCAACGACGGCTAACAACACTGGCCTATAGAGGCCTGAAAGGGGTACATTACTTGAAAACTTTTTTGTTCTAGAGCTATTGAAAAGTACAAGATTTTAGATAAGATTTTCAACACTTTATTTTTTGTGCGCAATTTCATTATCTCAGTAGAAAGAGCATCAGACTTTAAAACGGATGGTCAGGGGTACAAGTCTCAATTTTTTAGAGAGCAATTTGACGCGGGCGTTCAAATTAAACGTAAAATATACTAGAATAGATTGGCCAAAAGGGGTTTTGTTTAAATGGGGGCAGTTTTATCTAAAGTGAAGAAAATACGGTGTGAGTGTTTGCTGGGTGTAATAATGAAAGTAGTTCCGGCCAACTAAATATCATAGAGCCTTTGAGACATAACAAATAAGAACTGAAATGCAGACGATTAGGCATGTAGTGTACATAAGACTAGGCTCTATTTGTCACTCAGGAGAGTTGTGTGTTGTGGGGGGGGGAGAAACTCGAATTACTGGCTGGTCCATTTCAACGTAATAGATACCACAATTGGTTGGCCAAAGGAATGTCTGTGGGAGTGTTTAAATAGACATCAATATATTGTTATAAGTAAGGTTTTTAAAAAAGGGAGGGGGTTCATTATATTGTAAAAGTAAGACAAAAATAGGGTGGGGTCCATGGCAAAATGAAGCATTATTTAGCATGGGAACAAATGAACTAGCGTAGAGCCGGGTGGGTAATGCTAGTAGTTGTTTTTTTTTAACTCTTCTTCTTTACTATAACGTTGGTCGTTTTGAGTTTAAGAGTTGAGCTAAAGGTGGGTGTACTTCATGAGGCCCACATATTTCCTAATTCTTTTTTAGTCACACCTTTCCTCCATGTTAGCTACGCCTCTGCAGCTTTTCTGCTTACCACACGTTGGTCCCGTTTTAGTCTATTGTAGTTTCTATTTAAGTTTCTATTTTACCTTCGCCTGAACTCAATAATAGTTCAACTTTATCTCCATCTGAGATCTATACATTTATTTTACAATTAGATTTATTATTTATATTATATAGATGAATAGGCTTCCATAAATGTTGATCTCATGTCTAAGAACGAAATCCTTCATGAGACGTAGCTAGTTCTAAAGGTGCCGTCAAGTTCTGACTTGTTTCTTTACCATTTCAAGAGTTCACCATTTCACTGACTTTGAACCTAGATTACAAGTCAATAGTTTTCGTATCTTTAGAAAATACATATAAATTGTTAAAATGTCTGTCAGTTTGTTGTTTTTTGTTGTTTTTTTAGATCTTTAGAAAATACATATAAATGTTTAGAATGTCTGTCAAGGGGTTTTCTAAAAGCCGCCCACCCATAAATACGCCAATGTGTCCCGCTGTTAAGGAAGTCCCTTACATTGGCTGCCTCCTGAGCGCATTACATTCTGCCTGTACTCTTCCAATCTCCAGGGAGAGAAATGAATGCTAGAGCTAGTTGAGAACAAGCCACCTCCAGATAAGAATGTGTCAGCAATAAACTTGATAGAAATGGATGCAAGTTAAACAAATACAAAAAAACACATACATTGGCGAGGCATAAACGTGTTCGATCTATAGCGGAAGCCTATAAGAGATTTTCATTCACGGATGCAACTACATAAATAGCAAGCTTCTTGGGGTATCCGGTCAGACCGCACTGTATTAATAAATAAAGTATTTTAATAAACTATATAATAATTGTGTGCACTTTCTGCAGTTTATAGGAATCACATTTGTAAACTTTTAGTAATAACATAACAAACTTTTCATGGTTGGCAACAGTGATCTTGCCTGTATGACGTCCTTGACATTGTTTCTTGTGTCAATTTATTTCAAAATTTCACTTAATCTTCCTCGATTTTGTTTAAATTTATTTTTTTAACTTCCACGTTTCGCCACGACACTACTTCATATCGCTTTGTCTTCTTTTTTTTTTCACTTGTTGAATTCGATTGCATTTTGAGAAGAAAACGTGATCTTAAAAAAATCAAAGTGTAATTAACTTTTAGAATGAAAATCCCCAAAGCAGTTAGAATATAATCTTGATATAACGGATACAACATTTCAATATGGACAACAGAACTCTACTCAAGTTAGAACATTTGATAATAAAGCAGGTCTTCACCACAATCTAAACATAGTTTACGGATTTAAAATCCTAGTCAAGCAACGTTAAATTTTTACTGTGAACAATAACTTTGGTAGTTGTAAAGTTAACAGTATGAAGTTTATGAAAGTGTTTGTGTAATCAGCACAATCGTTAACAATCTGGAGAACTCTTTATGTCCTTTAACAGATGAGAACTGGTTAAATATGGGCACATCTAAAAATACTGAATTAATAATTTGTCAGTCCACACCCTCCCATTCCTTCCAAAGATAGTAAATTCAGTGTATTGTTTGAAAAGTCGTGCTTTAAAGCATAACAGATTTTGTTGCTCAGTAACAATGGATCATCCCAATTCTTTATCAATAACATTTGCTGATAATGATCTTTAGTTTCCAGAGAAATTTACATCAGTGCAAATGCTGAAAGGCCAAAACCACTAGGCTACGGTTTGACCACATTAATTAGAGGGCACAGTTTGAATCCCGACTCGAGCAGATCTGTGATTGCTGAGCGCCTAAAGACAGAACGGAAACCTCTCCCATAGACCCCTCTCTTCCCCCCCCCCTCCCCTCCACCCAAGAGATTGAACCATAACATACTGGGCATGCTATAAGCATTGAAAGATTTGCTATTTAATAGCAATACCACACAAAAAAAACTACCCTAAGACTAAGTGACCAACAAAAGCATCAAAAGAAACGTCAACCAATGGGACATCATGGAGTGAAAGTACACAACTTGTAACAGAAGATAAGTACGTTGTACACTGTACACAATCAATAGGAATGGAAGCATTAACTCTGCCTTGTCAGGAACATCAACTTTAGCTCTCTCTTGTGATGACATCAACATTTAACTCAGTCTTTTAACTTATACACTCGCTACGCCTGAAGTCATGACATTGTACTTGTCTTGCATTATACTATCCAGCTGTTTGATTGTGTGTTACATAGTGAGTAGAAATCTTTCGTCACTTCTACATCTCGAAACATTTCTTATAGGATATTAAAACCTTAACGAGTCGTTCGGAGAGATCTGTGTCTGAGTTGAATGCTGAGTCATGGTTTTTTGTTGTTGTTGTTGTCCACACTGCTGTCAATAGAACGACTAGGGCTAATCATGTTTGTAAAACTTGTCACTAAAAAAAATGTTTACTGAGAGATTTCTATGGACTAGATTGCACACAATGATTCACTGAAAGATTTCTATGAACTAGTTCGTACACAAGGATTCACTTAGAGATTTCTATGGACTAGATCGTACACAATGATTCACTGAGAGATTTCTATGGACTAGATCGTACACAAGGATTCACTTAGAGATTTCTATGGACTAGATCGTACACAATGATTCACTGAGAGATTTCTATGGACTAGAACGTACACACAATCATTCACTGAAAGATTTCTATGGACTAGATTGTACACAATCATTCACTGAAAGATTTCTATGGACTAGATCGTACACAATGATTCACTGAGAGATTTCTATGGACTACAACGTACACAATGATTCACTGAAATATTTCTATGGACTAGAACGTTCACAATGATTCACTGAAAGATTTCTATGGACTAGTATGTAAACAATCATTCACTGAAAAATTTCTATGGACTAGATCGTACACAATGATTAACTTAGAGATTTCTATGGACTAGAACGTACACAATCATTCACTGAAAGATTTCTATGGACTAGATTGTACACAATGATTCACTGAGAGATTTCTATGGACTAGAACGTACACAATGATTAACTTAGAGATTTCTATGGACTAGATCGTACACAATGATTCACTGAGAGATTTCTATGGACTAGATCGTACACAATGATTCCCTTAGAGATTTATATGGACTAGATCGTACACAATGATTCACTTAGAGATTTCTATGGACTAGATCGTACACAATGATTCACTTAGAGATTTCTATGGACTAGATCGTACACAATGATTCACTTACAGATTTCTATGGACTAGATTGTACACAATGATTCAAATTTCCGTAACTTTTTATGCGTTCTTACAAAGCTTATATCAAGTCACTCTGTCTGTCTGTCTGTCGGGTACACATTTTTGTAATCGTTATTTCTCCCACTTCCGATTCTCTTGTTAATTTTTAACTTAAAAAAATAACCAGTTAGTTAAAAATGGAGATAATAGATTAATCTTGCAGCATTGAGATATGTTGTTGTAGTTTGTTTTTTTTTTTTGCATGTTGTTTTAGACATAGACTGCATCCATGAAATATTTTTAATAATTAACGGCAGACTATCTCTCTGGAGAATACAGGAGAAATCTGAGTCTGTCCCATTCTTTTTCCTATTCTGTTACTTAGAACAAGACTTTTGAGTCCAGCGTTCTGTTGGTGAAAGCCTATTGCAGGCTAGATATTTTGGACTTGGATTTTTTTGGTTTTTGGTAATGCAGCCAGAGACAGGGATTTTGTTGGAAATTTTTGCCCCCCACCCCCAATGAAAAATGTTGGCCACCACTGCAACCAGACATTTCCGATTGTTTTTTTAAGACATTTGCACCTTAAGAAATTCTCCTCCTTCCCCCCCCCCCCTCTCTCTCTGTCTCTCACTCTTAACGAGGTTTACGATCTTATAAATAAAAAAGTTAGGAATCATCCCTTTATGAAGTCATAAATGCCAGAAAAACAATGCCTATTCCACGATTTGATATTTACAATCTTTATTATATTCACTGATGATATCTAAAATCTTTTCGCAATCCTGTTTAATTATAATCCATATCTGTAGTAAGCTATATAACAAGTATTTATTTACATTGTATTGATAAATAAAGTTCAGTAAATATTGAGGTTCTCGGGAGACTTACTCTCGCCTTCCCTATAGGGCCTATACCATACTCTTCCGGGAGAACGTCATAGATGGATAATCCCTTAAACTGCTATTGCCTCTAATCTACACCAAACGACCTCTAAGGGAAATTACTCTAATATTGTACTCTTAACTCTTAAAGCCCTTGTTGATTTATTACTGATCCTATGGCATTTCCTAATGTCCAGATATATTTCCCTTTTTATGCACCTCCATAAACATAATCAGGTTTGTATTGATACAAACGCGCAAGTATATTTTTATGAAAACAATTAACAAATACATTTACACAAAAAGTTGTACAAAAGCTTTTTCGAGCTCACATTGAACTTTGACATCGGAATTGGATGATGACCTCATTAGAAAGTTCCGTTTCGTTAAGGTCAAGGTGTTATCGTATTCTCAACTGATTACAAATTTCTCCTAAAGCTTGACTTAAATGAAGTTAACGTTTTTTGTTGGGTTTTTTTTTAGTGTGGACCTTGGGATTCAATTCAGTCATGTTTACAAGATAGATGTATCTAGAGAAAGTTAATTTTGTTTTTTATTTCGCATGAGAGGGTCTGTTTTAAAAAGAAATGACAATGTCACTTTATTTTTGTTTATGCCAATAAATTATATTGTATGTTTGGGTCAATGAAGAAGAAAATAAATGGGAATTAAAAAACAAAGGATGGTGTAAAAATGGTGACCTTGAAAGAAAAAGAATTAAATCTATAAATAAAGAAGTGAATCTATAAATCAAGAAGTGAATCTATAAATAAAGAATTAAATGCATAAATCAAGAAGTGAATCTGTCAATAAAGATATAAGACACAGAGACAGATGCTTAACAGAAATAGACGGGGAAGACAGGCAAATAAATGAATAACTGTCATTGAATCGCCATATTGATGAAACTATTAAAATATCGAACAAGCATTAGGGTTTATTAAAAGAAATTTCTGTAAATCAAATATGAACATAAAACAAAAATGTTATTTAACCTTGGTTAGGCCAATAATAGAATATGCATCCTCTGTTTGGGACCATTCAACTCAAGAAACTGGAACAGACACAAAATAGAGCAGTGAGATTCATAACAAACGAATATTCACATTTGACAAGAGTAACAACTTTAGTAAAATCATTAAATTTAAAAAGCCTTCAGGACAGAAGACTTAAAAGTAAAGTAGCAATTATACATAAAACATTGAACCATAATCTTATATAATACAGACGTTACTTCAAAAAAGAAACTAAATTAAATAAAACAAAAACAAAATTTAATAAAATACTCTGAAAGATACAAAAATAAAGGCACATTCCTCGTCCCATATGCTAGGACAAATTTGTACAAATACTCCTTCTTCCCTAGTGCTATTAGAGCATGGAATGGGTTGCCTGAGCTAGTCAGGAAAACCAGTGACTTGGCAGAATTGAAGTCATTGGTTAATATGCATGATGCATGACGTGACCATCTTGTTTTGTTTGAAGTAACGTCTGTAAGAGAATAAGAGAAAGACACAAAGAGAACAGAACGAATAAATAGGGAAGACAAGAGTCAGGACGTGCATTTGTCATTTGATTGTCATATGTGTGTGTCATGCATGTTTCGTGTTGGTGTCATATATGTGTCATCTGTCATTTGTACTTGATGCATTAGTCATAATAAAGATCTGTTATATTATAAATATTATAATAAATAAATATATATTTATTTAATTCTTAAATGTGTCATGTATTTTTCATTTGTATGTCATGTGGGTGTCATAGGTTATGACATGTTGTCAAGTGGTTGTAATGTATGTGTGTGTCATGTGGGTGTCATAGGTTATGACATGTTGTCAAGGGGTTGTAATGTATGTGTGTGTCATGTGGGTGTCATAGGTTATGACATGTTGTCAAGCGGTTGTAATGTATGTGTGTGTCATGTATGCATTGTACTTGGCCGTGTTTGATTAATATCAGGGTATTCATGTTTCTATTTTTAGCCTTCAGGCACTCACACGTAGGCTACACACACACAGACACCCACACACACTCACACTCCTACATATATTGACGCACACAAATAACACACATATACAGACACATGTGACTTGATGTCGACTACACAACCCTGACTAACCAATAGGGGATGAAAATCCAATTAATTTCGTTTTATCAAACATCGCTCGGGTCCCAGGTCAAGATAACTCTGGATAAATGACATCTTGGTTTTATGAAGCGACTGACGTAGAACTTTGTTAGAGGATGTAATAGTTGGTAGTGGCGTCCCTTGGAGCTACTTAGTTAGTTTGCAGTGGCGTCCCTTGGAGCTACTAGGTGATGTAATAGTTTGCAGTGGCGTCCCTTGGAGCTACTAGGTGATGTAATAGTTTGCAGTGGCGTCCCTTGGAGCTACTAGGTGGTGTAATAGTTTGCAGTGGCGTCCCTTGGAGCTACTAGGTGGTGTAATAGTTTGCAGTGGCGTCCCTTGGAGCTACTAGGTGGTGTAATAGTTTGCAGTGGCGTCCCTTGGAGCTACTAGGTGGTGTAATAGTTTGCAGTGGCGTCCCTTGGAGCTACTAGGTGGTGTAATAGTTGGTAAAGACGTTTCCTGGGAATTACTTAGTTAGTTTTTAGTGGCGTCCCTTGGAGCAACTTAGTTGGGGATGTAATAATTGGTAGTGGCGTCCCTGGGAGCTACGTAGTTGGGAGTGTAATGGCTGGCAGTAGTGTCACTCCGAGTTCCTTAAGAAATTAAATCAAGGTGTGTCAGTAGAAAAAAAAAGAATTATTTGTCTTACTCTATGTGTTTGTTTGTAATCCTTGGCCTGGTTAGCTCAAAGATATGTGAAAAGTTTTCATATCTTGCATTATAATTGCCTATTTGCATATTATTTACATAAGCAAAGCTTACGATAACCAACACATTTTTTCAACAAAAAAGTCGTTTCAAGACCATATGGATGCATTCACGCTCCAAGCACTGGCACCTGTTGGATTACATAATAGTGAGGCAGTGTGATGTCAGGGATGTGGTGCACACTAGAGTAATGCCCAGTGCCAACTGTTACACGGACCATCGTCTTGTCCGGACGAAGCCATCAAGATGGTAAAAAAAAATTGCCTGCCTAGGACAAAGAAGCTAAATGTTGATAGTCTGACTGACGTCCGAGAGCGTTTCAGTGTACTACTCGAGGCTGATCTTCGAAAGCCTCAGGACGATGACCCAGTCAGTAACTGGAGCCAGCTTAAAGCGATACTTCAGTGTACTACTCGAGGAGACTGATCTTCGAAAGCCCCATGACGATGATCCAGTGAGTAACTGGAGCCAGCTTAAAGCGATACTTCAGTGTACTACTTGAGGAGACTGATCTTCGAAAGCCCCATGACGATGACCCAGTGAGTAACTGGAGCCAGCTTAAAGCGATACTTCAGTGTACTACTCGAGGAGACTGATCTTCGAAAGCCCCATGACGATGATCCAGTGAGTTACTGGAGCCAGCTTAAAGCGATACTTCAGTGTACTACTCGAGGAGACTGATCTTCGAAAGCCCCATGACGATGATCCAGTGAGTTACTGGAGCCAGCTTAAAGCGATACTTCAGGACGTGACGCAAAAGTCGTGGGACACTGCAGTAAATCCAACAGAGACTGGTTTGATGAGAAATATGTCGCAATTCAAGAACTGTTAAAGAATAAGCACAAATACTAGCGCTCTGTTCTTGGGAACCCAAATGACAACGCAGCCAGAACTCTCTATAAAGCTTCTTGTCACACTCTGCAGTCAAAGGTCAGGTAACTAAAAAATAGTTTGTGGCTTGAGCTGTTCGTAAACATGCAGAGACATGCTGACACTGGTGAAACACGCTCTTTCTATGAGTCGCTTCGATGTGCCTATGGCCCAACTTACCAGACTACAGCACCGATCATCCGATGGTTCTACGAAATTAACTAGCAAGGCGAACATACTAAATCGCTGGACAGAGCACTACAGTATGCTATTTGGTGATAAAAGACACGTATCGGAGGAATCGCTGGCAAATGTCCCCCCAGAAAACTATTAGAGAGGAGCTCGACGACCCACCGACATTTAAAAAAATTTGAGACAGCAATATCTAAACTCGAAAAACACTAGACACCTGGCTCTGATGGACTTCCCGCTGAAATATTTAAAATGGGTGGTGTCGCCCTAATCGAGAGGCTAACAGACTTATTCGCTTTATGCTGGGAGAAATGCGTGGTCCCACCTGAACTTCGCGATTCCGTAATCATATCCCTATACAAAAAGGGTGACAAGTCTAACTGGTCCAACTATCGAGGCATTACACTTCTGTGTCTTTGACTCGTCTCCTAGTTAGTAAGTCTCAACAAGTGGGTGCACTAGAGAGAGTGAGTTTACTAACTGAAGATGTTACCTTTTATAAGAGTGATTACATAATTGGTCCAAGACACACCAGACGAAACGAAATGATACGCTGTCCACTTAATACTGACCCTGCTATTTTGTTTGGTAGAGTCAATTTGGACAAGTGGATGGTCAATGGTGATTGGATGACTAGATGTTTTTATGGATGGTCATTGGTGATTGGATGACTAGATGTTTTTATAGACAAGTGGATGGTCAATGGTGATTGGATGACTAGATGTTTTTATGGAGAAGTGGATGGTCAATGGTGATTGGATGACTAGATGTTTTATGGACAAGTGGATGGTCAATGGTGATTGGATGACTAAATGTTTTTATGGACAAGTGGATGGTCAATGGTGATTGGATGACTAGATGTTTTTATGGACAAGTGGATGGCCGATGGTGATTGGATGACTAGATGTTTTTATGGACAAGTGGATGGTCAATGGTGATTGGATGACTAGATGTTTTTATAGACAAGTGGATGGTCAATGGTGATTGGATGACTAGATGTTTTTATGGACAAGTGGATGGACAATGGTGATTGGATGACTAGATGTTTTTATGGACAAGTGGATGGTCAATGGTGATTGGATGACTATATGTTTTTATGGACAAGTGGATGGTCAATGGTGATTGGATGACTAGATGTTTTTATGGACAAGTGGATGCTCAATGGTGATTGGATGACTAGATGTTTTATGGACAAGTGGATGGTCAATGGTGATTGGATGACTAGATGTTTTTATGGACAAGTGGATGGTCAATGGTGATTTGATAACTAGATGTTTTGATATAGTTCTACGTCTCTCCCTCTTTCTCTCACATACACACATTCTTCCTGCCTTTTCAAACACTCTGTCCCCCTTTCCCTCTACCTCTCTCTCTCACATACACACATTCTTCCTGCCTCTCAAACACTCTCTCCCTCTCTCCCTCTCTCTCTCACATACACACATTCTTCCTGCCTCTCAAACACTCTATCCCCCTCTCCCTCTTTCTCTCACATACACACATTCTTCCTGCCTCTCAAACACTCTCTCTCCCTCTCTCTCTCTCTCTCTCACATACACACATTCTTCCTGCCTCTCAAACACTCTCTCCCCCTCTCTCTCTATCTCACATACACACATTCTTCCTGCCTCTTAAACACTCTCTCCCCCTCTCCCTCTCTCTCTCTCACATACACACATTCTTTCTGCCTCTCAAACACTCTCTCCCCCTCTCTCTCTCTCTCACACACACACATTCTTCCTGCATTTTCAAACACTCTCTCCCCCTCTCTCTCTCTCTCACATACACACATTCTTCCTGCCTCTCAAACACTCTCTCCCTCTCTCCCTCTCTCTCTCACATACACACATTCTTCCTGCATTTTCAAACACTCTCTCCCCCTCTCTGTCTCTCTCACACACACACATTCTTCCTGCATTTTCAAACACTCTCTCCCCCTCTCTCTCTCTCTCTCACATACACACATTCTTCATGCCTCTCAAACACTCTCTCCCCCTCTCCCTCTCTCTCTTACATACACACATTCTTCCTGCCTCTCAAACACTCTCTCCCCCTCTCTCTCTCTTTCTCACATACACACATTCTTCCTGCCTCTCAAATACTCTCTCCCCCTCTCTCTTTCTTTCTCACATACACACATTCTGCCTGCCTCTCAAACACTCTCTCCCCCTCTCTCTCTCTTTCTCACATACACACATTCTTCCTGCCTCTCAAACACTCTCTCCCCCTCTCCCTCTCTCTCTCACATACACACATTCTTCCTGCATTTTCAAACACTCTCTCCCCCTCTCCCTCTCTCTCTCACACACACACATTCTTCCTGCCTCTCAAACACTCTCTCCCCCTCTCTCTTTCTTTCTCACATACACACATTCTTCCTGCCTCTCAAACACTCTCTCCCCCTCTCTCTCTCTTTCTCACATACACACATTCTTCCTGCCTCTCAAACACTCTCTCCCTCTCTCCCTCTCTCTCTCACACACACACATTCTTCCTGCCTCTCAAACACTCTCTCCCCCTCTCTCTTTCTTTCTCACATACACACATTCTTCCTGCCTCTCAAACACTCTCTCCCCCTCTCTCTCTCTTTCTCACATACACACATTCTTCCTGCCTCTCAAACACTCTCTCCCCCTCTCTGTCTCTCTCACACACACACATTCTTCCTGCATTTTCAAACACTCTCTCCCCCTCTCTTTCTCTCTCTCACATACACACATTCTTCCTGCCTTTTAAAACACATTCTCATCCTCTCTCTCTCTCTCTCACATACACACATTCTTCCTGCCTCTTAAACACTCTCTCCCCCTCTCCCTCTCCCTCTCTCTCTCACATACACACATTCTTCCTGCCTTTTCAAACACTCTCTCCCCCCCTCTCTCTCTCTCTCACATACACACATTCTTCCTGCCTCTCAAACACTCTATCCCCCTCTCCCTCTCTCTCTCACATACACACATTCTTCCAGCTTCTCAAACACTCTATCCCCCTCTCCCTCTCTCTCTCACATACACACATTTCAGGCTCTAATGACACTATGAAACAATGAGCACTTGTACGAATTTGTCCTAGCATATGAAATAAGAAATGTGTCTTCAACTTTGTGTCCAAGTATTTTATTAGGATGTATTTTTGTATTTGTAGTTCGTTGTCTGTATTGCTAACAATATATAACTGTAACATATATAACTTGTAACTGCCCATTACAATGAAATAGATTTAGGATGATTGCGTTATTTAAGTGCGTAGTTTTGCTTCGAATTGCTCACATTTTTACAAAGCTTAAATCAACTTACTTTTTCTATCTGTATGGTCAAACGTTTGTACACGTTCTTTCTCCAGCACCCAATCTCGGATCAAGCAGAAATTTGGCACAATTATTTCTTTTACCTGACGACACAAGAATCAAAAAAAAAAACAATTAGTTAATTAACAATTGATAATTAATAATTAACTTTGGTATCAAAAAGGGGAAATAAAATTGTACCCGACTAATGTGATGGTTTAAGTTGCGATAGCCCCCTTTATACTTTGTTGGTCGCCGCTTTAAGGTTTGAAGGTAACAGTAGATAACTATAAAACCTTCTATTTTTTGTAAGACATTCGCTAACACAGTGGTTAGTGTGTTGGCTTGAGGAAACCCGAGAAGTCTTACCTCGAGTTTGAATTCAGGTTATTTTTATATATAAATACATTTAAAAACCATCACGGTAACATTTACCCAGATACCCACTTCTTACTTCCCCAACCTCTCCCTTTACCAATTTGTTATTGAAAGCCGTAGAGATTGATTTAATGTGTCAATAAAAAAAAAACAGCAAGAAAAGAAGAAAATTAAATCTCGACTCTTCTCTCCCAATAGTTTCCAAATAGTTTCCAAATAGTTTAAAATAGTTTCCAAATAGTTTCCAAAGAGTTTCCAAATAGTTTAAAATAGTTTCCAAAGAGTTTCCAAATAGTTTCCAAAGAGTTTCCAAAGAGTTTCCAAAGAGTTTCCAAATAGTTTAAAATAGTTTCCAAAGAGTTTCCAAAGAGTTTCCAAATAGTTTCCAAAGAGTTTCCAAAGAGTTTCCAAAGAGTTTCCAAAGAGTTTCCAAAGAGTTTCCAAATAGTTTAAAATAGTTTCCAAAGAGTTTCCAAAGAGTTTCCAAATAGTTTCCAAAGAGTTTCCAAAGAGTTTCCAAATAGTTAAAAATAGTTTCCAAAGAGTTTCCAAAGAGTTTCCAAAGAGTTTCCAAAGAGTTTCCAAAGAGTTTCCAAAGAGTTTCCAAATAGTTTAAAATAGTTTCCAAAGAGTTTCCAAAGAGTTTCCAAAGAGTTTCCAAATAGTTTCCAAAGAGTTTCCAAAGAGTTTCCAAATAGTTTAAAATAGTTTCCAAAGAGTTTCCAAAGAGTTTCCAAATAGTTTCCAAAGAGTTTCCAAAGAGTTTCCAAATAGTTTAAAATAGTTTCCAAAGAGTTTCCAAAGAGTTTCCAAAGAGTTTCCAAAGAGTTTCCAAAGAGTTTCCAAATAGTTTCCAAAGAGTTTCCAAAGAGTTTCCAAATAGTTTAAAATAGTTTCCAAAGAGTTTCCAAAGAGTTTCCAAATAGTTTCCAAAGAGTTTCCAAATAGTTAAAAATAGTTTCCAAAGAGTTTCCAAAGAGTTTCCAAAGAGTTTCCAAAGAGTTTCCAAAGAGTTTCCAAATAGTTTAAAATAGTTTCCA
This sequence comes from Biomphalaria sudanica, assembly GCA_036873155.1. NCBI lineage: Eukaryota > Metazoa > Mollusca > Gastropoda > Planorbidae > Biomphalaria > Biomphalaria sudanica. The sequence continues at coordinate 69,470 of JAZGLO010006018.1, forward strand.
AAGAGTTTCCAAAGAGTTTCCAAAGAGTTTCCAAATAGTTTCCAAAGAGTTTCCAAAGAGTTTCCAAATAGTTTAAAATAGTTTCCAAAGAGTTTCCAAAGAGTTTCCAAATAGTTTCCAAAGAGTTTCCAAAGAGTTTCCAAATAGTTTAAAATAGTTTCCAAAGAGTTTCCAAAGAGTTTCCAAAGAGTTTCCAAAGAGTTTCCAAATAGTTTAAAATAGTTTCCAAAGAGTTTCCAAAGAGTTTCCAAATAGTTTCCAAAGAGTTTCCAAATAGTTAAAAATAGTTTCCAAAGAGTTTCCAAAGAGTTTCCAAAGAGTTTCCAAAGAGTTTCCAAAGAGTTTCCAAATAGTTTAAAAGAGTTTCCAAAGAGTTTCCAAAGAGTTTCCAAAGAGTTTCCAAATAGTTTAAAATAGTTTCCAAAGAGTTTCCAAAGAGTTTCCAAATAGTTTCCAAAGAGTTTCCAAAGAGTTTCCAAAGAGTTTCCAAAGAGTTTCCAAAGAGTTTCCAAAGAGTTTCCAAAGAATTTCCAAAGAGTTTCCAAAGAGTTTCCAAAGAGTTTCCAAAGAGTTTCCAAAGAGTTTCCAAAGAGTTTCCAAAGAGTTTCCAAATAATTTCCAAATAATTTCCAAATAATTTCCAAATAGTTTCTTGCGGGATTCCATAAAAGCCTTTTGGTTTGAAATTTCATCCTAATACAGAATTGTGGCACAATTTCTGGACTAGTTTCTTATTATTTTAATGTAGAAAAAGCGAGAAAGAAAGAGTCAGAAATGAAAGAGAGAGTGAGAGTAGAGAGGACAAATGTAACTCTTAGAACGTATATTTAAGAGAGATAGTCTATGTCATTCTAGGGGTATGAGAATTTGTTCCTGTTTGTGATCGAGAGAGGGAGAGAGAGAGAGAGAGAAAGAGAGAGAGATGGGGGTGGGGGGGTAATTAATACATCTTAAAACAGAAGTGTATTTCTTCTCAACAGAACTATTTCATTGTTCTACTTTCCAATATTTAGTTTTACATTTTTACATCTTGTTTCCATTTTCCTGCTATCGGTGGGAAGTGAAGCGAGCATGTGACGTCAAAGTTGGGGATTGCACGAGGAATGATATTTTTAAAAAAAAACGTGACGTCAGTTGAGCACCAAATGAATTTATGACGTCGATGGGGGCGCCCCCTGGTACACGTTTGCTGAGGTAAGGAAACGTTGAACTCTGGGAACATATTTTACCTTCCGTTTTGTGCGCGTGTGTCCCAATAAGAGTGAGCGCGTTTTTGTGAATGGATTGTTGTGGAAGTGAACTCCAAGAGATCAAGTGGTATATTTACATTTTAATACTTGGGGTGTCCGCTAACATAGATTGCTTCTCTCCCACACAAGTGACTTGGGGGGGGGGGAAGTTTCCAAATATCAATACCTCAAAAGCTCAAAATGACGACTGACTAAGATTGGTTGAAAAGAGTGTCACGTATAGGCTGACCAGTTACACGTCATAGAGGCTACCTTTGTCCTTTTGACTGGTCAATCTAAATATAGTTTACAATAGTTTTCTAAATAGATCTTGATCTATGAGCTAAGGAACATTTATTGGTTATTTGAATGAATTCTATAATTTTATTTAAATCTGACAGACTTTGTTGAATTATTCAAAAAATGAAGGTTATTCATAGATTAAGTTTAAACCTTGACCTTTGGGTTAAATGGAAAAATATGATGCTTATGAAAAATACACTGATAGAATGCCTCTAGAATTTCGATATAAATATAGAATCTAAATATAGATGTAAAATCTAAAATAGATCAAGAATCTATCTATAGATCTAAGACTTATGGGAAAGTATTGTTACAGTGACAATCTCAAACTCTTCGGAAAATGCCTACTCCCCCCCCCTTTCGCCATGACGATAGTTCAACCCTAGTTTTATTTCCAGAACAGAATTTCCTAACACAAAAGTCTTCTATGGCGTCAGTCCAATTACTTGTCGAAATGACAGGTACCGAAAAAAAAAAAGTAGCTAATGGACATTTTTTTACAACGGCAAAGCATATGACGAACATTTCCAGAACTCTGATTCAAATAATAAGTTATTTCTCGAAGTTATTTTACCCTTTTGTGAAAATGTTTTAGCCATGCATGCCTTTTTTTTTAATGTTTTATTTGAACTCCCTCTGTCAGTGCCTGCTGGAAGTTTGGACACGTTAGTTCTCCCACTCCCCATTCTCAGATCGAGGTGAAACTTGGTAACAACAATTATTGTCGATGACAACGCAAGAATCAATTTTAAAATATAAACAATAGTAAATCAATTAGTCGTAATCATTAATCCATTAGTCGTAATCAATTTTGTTTTCAAGAATTGGATAGTTCGCTAAAAAAAAGTTAAACCAACAATAAATAACTAAAAAAACAAAAAGAAACAGGGAAAAACCAAAGCAATGGTCAGCATATCACAGTTACAGAAAAGAGTGTGGGACAACATATTGCTGACTAACAATACTACCGCTATAGTGTACCGAACGTACGTGATGAGCACTTGGCTATACGGAAGTGAAACATGGTCAACCTACTCATGGCAGGAAAAAAAGCTGAATGTCTTCCACCTCCGATGCCTAAGGCGAATTTTTAAAATAAGGTGGCAAGCTAAAATAACCAATGAGGAAGTGCTACGAAGAGCAGTGTGCCAGGACATCCGCTCTGTTATCAGCAGCAGACTCCTTGGCTGGCTTAGCCACGTTCGTAGAATGCCAGTAGGTCGACTTCCTCAAGACATTCTGTATGGCGATCTAACAGAAGGCAGGAGAGCCGCTGGTCGTCCACTTTTATGGTTTACAGATGTATGCAAACGCGACATGAAGCTCTTCAAAATCGACACTAGCAGCTGGGAAAAAGTGGCACTGGACAGATCCTCATGGAGAGAGAGCATAAAGGAAGCATCTCGCATTGCAGATGTCATACACAACAGCGACAGAAAGAAGGGTGAAAATGCAACGGCGCCTGGTGATTACATATGCCCAACCTGCGACCGCAGCTGTGTATCAAGGATTGGCCTCTTTAGTCACACAAGAAGTTGCAAAGGGAGACTGTCGTAAAATGCAACAGATCTTCATAAGGACTTCTTGAAAAGCTCAGTGACTAAAGACGTCGGCCTTCCATAATGAAGACTCGAGACCCCGAGCTCGAATGCAGACTCGAGCAATACTTTTCGAAAAAGAAATCTTATGTCTTACATTGAGTGAAATAGTTTCGGTTATTTTGAATCAATTATGTAATTTTTAAAAATTAGATCTAGAGTAACAATAATAATTGTGTGCGGTTGGAAATGTTTTAATTAATTGTTTTTGTTTAGCGCAACATGTGTGCTTAGAAGGCTCAAGTGGACCACATTTGGAGTAGGGGGTATCTAGATGAAGGTTCCATGCGCTGCTTTTTCAAAAGCAATTTTTTAAAAGCTCCTCGAGTCTGAATATTAGATTCCACTCCGACAGACCTAATGAGTTAATCTAAGCTGTGTAACTAGAAACTTTGAATACTATACACAATACATGTATCAGCACACATTGTTTTTTTTTTATTTATTGTTGCTAGAATAAAATGTAAACATGGTTTGTGTTTGTTATTGGACTGATAGTTTCAAATTTATATGACACAGCATTATTACCGTAACATTAACAAGCACAAACAACTTGTACAAAACAGACACCGCAGTCTGACAAGATGAGAACCAGTGATCAAGTCAGTATATCCAACAACACAAACTAACACCAGGAGGTTGCGCAACCTATTTCAACGTAAATGTATAAAACTCCAGTGCAACCTGGCAAAGGACTGCAGTCAATTCATTTTTTTTTCTCAGGAGGCTCACTCACGTTTATCAAATTTATGCTACATTCTCTTTGCAGCGGAAGTTGGAATTCCAAGAAGGTGTCGTCTTGATTTATAAGATCATTGGCTATCGTTACTGCTGTTTTAAGTTTAAGGGAGTTTTAAGTTAAGAGATCCGCATTAAACTTAATTATGTCGGGAAAACTAAAAGTTTTAGGCTAGATATTTTGAAGATGCAGTCACTTAAAAATCTAGACTTGCTGATTAAAATGTTAGCGTATAGAAAAATATACCTATTCAAAGTCTCTTTCTCTCTCTCTCTCTCTCTCTCTCTCTCTCTCTCTCTCTCTCCTCCCTCTCTCTCTTTCTCTCATATATCTTTACGAATTCTTTGTAATTTCCGAAGTTATTTTTTTACTTTATATTTATATATTTCATATTTATTTTCTGTATATTTTGTATAGTTTAATACTAGTTTGTACATTTATTTTTCTTTCATGGCTGTTTAGTCTTTTTTTGGTCGAAGTAATCGAACAATCTGCTTGCAAACTTTTTTGGTTTTCCTTACTCTGGTCTTCTAAATAAAGTCATTCAGATGTCAGAGCGTGTACAAATGTACTTATGTAAAACTCTCCTTCTGTTATCCATAGACTCGAGGGTTCTGTTTCCTACCATCCTAAATACTGAACACCACTTCACACGACTGCCTTAAACAAAGTGGGAACCAATCACTGAACTCCTTCTTTTAGACCAAAACTCCTGCTGTCTTGTTTAGAGTTTTAAATAGCTTTCCCATATTATAAACATAAATCTTTGCCAAAAACTGGGCATTCACATTCTAATCCACCTTTACTAAATGCTCTACGAAATAATCAGCATATGTACAACCATCACTAGTGAGCTGATGTAGACTATACGTGCATGTATATATTTCCAAGTTCTTCAAACATGAATCTCTCTCAACATAAAAAAGTAAAAAAAAAACAATTTTTAAAACAAACGTTACATTAATGGTAATTGTATCAATGATTTTAAACTCAAAAGTGTTAATTATTTATAATGGATCTAGAAAAAACAATAATAAATTTAAAAAACTGTTTTAATGGAGCGCTAATTCATGGTCTTAGCCTGCTCAATGCGCTATGGTCCAATAACTTGTGTGGACCATTTGGGGACTGGGAGGAGGTATCCGAGAGAAGGTTTCCGTGCTGGCTTTTCTATAGCATTTTTCTTTTAATGTGATCGACTTGAATTGGAACTTCTTGATGGAAGGCCGATACGCTAGCCACTGAGCTAGACAAGTGCTTATGAAAATAGAAGGTTTATAGTTATCTAAAGTTAGTTTCAAATTTTTAGACGATGACCTAATTCTCTACACAAAGCTTAACTCCCAATAACTAGTCATGTTTCTATAGAAAACAAAATTTAATTAATAACGACTAATTAATAAAATAATTTGTTGTATTGACTCATGTGTTGTTAGGCACAATGACTAATTGTGTCGCAAAGTTTCAACTTGATCCGAGATTTGGGGAAGTTGGAGAAATGACGTGGTCACTATGTGTACCGGACAGACAGACAGACAGACAGACAGAGTTGATATACGATTTGTTACAATGGATGTCAGTGTGAGAACTCATTGAATCTAGGAGCATGTGTCCGTGTGTCGGAATGAATCATTGAATCTATTAACGTGTACCCGTGTGTCGGAATGAATCATTGAATCTATGAACACGTGTCCGTGTGTCGGAATGAATCATTGAATCTATGAACACGTGTTCGTGTGTCGGAATGAATCATTGAATTTATAAAGTGTGTCTGTGTGTCGGAATGAATCATTGAATCTATTAACGTGTACCCGTGTGTCGGAATGAATCATTGAATCTATGAACACGTGTCCGTGTGTCGGAATGAATCATTGAATCTATGAACATGTGTCCGTGTGTCGGAATGAATCATTGAATTTATAAAGTGTGTCTGTGTGTCGGAATGAATCACTGATATACGCTATACATATGCACGGTGTCATATCTCTACTATACTTCCACTGTCACTTTAATGCCTAGAAATAAGCACATTTAACTACTTAACATTATCTAGTTTCAGCTAAAGATGCATAGAGAAATACAGAAGAAACCCTGATGTGTTTCAATGAACCTATATTATCTAATGGTGTCGTGTTGGTTTTTAAAAACTATAACCATGATCCCGCTGTATTGTTATTATAGACATATATATTTACTGATGTATGTGAATAATCTCATCAGAACCATATAATAAAATTTAAACAAGGGGCAAGAACCCAGCTTTACATTTTATGAAAGATAACTCTAGGTGGATTTTAAAAATCTCCGTTGGAGCAGAATGCAATGGTCGTGTCAAACTTTCTCCTTCTAGTTTTAGTTCTCTACAAACATCGTAGTTTGGGCTTCTAGACAATCTTTTTTACCATCGAGGATTTAGACAATTTAGAAGCTTGGGCCAGGCCACAGAATCATCTGGAACATTCAGCCTGAAGTATTGGAACAATAAGACGGTTAGGGCATTCTAGAAAAGTCAAGAAATACTGGAAAACATTGTCTTAGTGTCAATGGTTCTGTTGTATTTATATGTGTCAGTAGTTCTAGTTTATCTATATGTCAGTGATTCTAGTGTATTTATACGTGTCTGTAGAGAGTTCAATTGTATTTGTGACAGTGAATCGCCTTGTTTATCGTGGTATATGTATATTTGTGCAGTAAATAAAATGTATCTTTTAGAGCTACCATGTATGGAGTTTGAGTAATTTTGTTACTGACATATTGTTGTTGCTCTTTTGTTGTTTTGTAGCTGCAAACAGCTAGTAGAACTAAACCGATGTATGCGTAGCTAGTAGAACTAAACCGATGTATGCGTAGCTAGTAGAACTAAACCGATGTATGCGTATAATTGTGTGCATATAGAACTTATAGACTTGAAGAAACTTCTTGATGAAACAAAACGTAACGTTACTTTTATTTACAATCTACACAGACATTCAACTTGAAAGTAGATGTATGTAGACACAAAGTGAAATGGTAAGTAAAACAAGACAGCACTCACTACAAGCTAATCTCTAACAACCCTCTTCAACTTTCACGAGTCCTTTTATTTCATTGCAACTATGTCAGAGCACATCGTGGTCTCTTCTACAGCCTACACAACCAAAAACATCCGCCCTACTTTGCTGATGACTGCTTCATAAACACGCCCATAGAGTCCATAAGACCTGTAGATTGAAGAGCTTGTTCAAGATCTTCTGCAGGTAGAGTACAGTCCTAAGCCTGAGCTCAGTCTAGCACTAATGTAACAAAAACTGATCTCGCCCAATTCTGAGGGTGAGTTCATTACAATTTCCCCACTTTTAGGTGCAGATGAAAATTCTAAAAATGGTCCATTTATTTGAATAAGAAAGGGTTGATAAGTTTATACATTTCAATGCAACTTCAAAAAGTTATGAATTTATTGCTGAGCTCATGTCTCCCCCCCCCATTCAGACCTTGCGATCTATAGGACAGAAGATGTAAAGGTCATCTGTTTCTTTGCCCACGGTTAACGAGGGTGTCATGTGGCTAGAACAACGACTAACCGTCTTTACTTTTGCCCAACTTATGTTTGGGACCCATTAGAGCTAGGCGGAGAGGCGCCCTAAAGATATATATATATATAATTGTAGCATTCGTCTTTCAGTTGGCAGCATGATAAAAAAAAAAAAGGTATAAAAAAAAAAAAGTTTTCTTTGAAATAGTTAGAGACTCAGTTCAGTTCATCAGAAGTTTCCCGAAACATCTGAGAGGGAGGGGAGGGGGAGGCTGGAAGCATTGAACCCAAGACATTTACGAGACAGTAATTGAGAACATAAAAATGCCTAATGTCTACATTCAAAGACATTAATATTTTAAAACCTCACTCTACAGACTTAAGTGGCTACTGAATATATTTAAGTTTTGATAGAATGAAATTAGTACACAAACCGAAAAGATCACGTGTGCATCTTTTCTTTGTTTCTCTTCGCTTGACCAAACAAAGATTTTTCCAACTTGTCGGGATCATTGATTTTGTTGTTGTTATTGTTGTTTTCTTAGTTTCTAATTAATTGTGTCTAATTAGAGTCAAAAATAAAAATGACTGTACCGTTGAGATGAATACGTTTTATTGACTATCTAATTGCTCCAAATATTCTCCCGACCTTCTGATTGCCTAGCTCCTTATTATACTTTGTAAACATGCAGTGGCTATCGGTGTGAATCTGATTGAATGTAATCCGAGCCTTATATTTCAAAAAAATATCACATCGATAGATTGACAGATACATAAGGATATAAATATATACACATTGGTATAAGCTCTCATTTCAAAGTATTTACCTCTATGCTCTTGATAGCTTACAATTGTAGACACAACTGTCATTATATTTATAATACTTATTCAATATGGTTGTTGCTGTTTAGATTAATATTGCTGTAAATATTGGCTCCGTAAAAAATGCAATGGATATGACGTACATGACAGAAAATAACAGTTCGTAACAATTCGTAACAGTGAAACGTGGGTCGTTAATAACATCGCTTCGTAAACTTCTTACAATACTTTTTTTTTCTTCATTCCCAGAGAGCTTCAGTTTGTCTAACAGTGTTAGGGTACTAATGCTCTCTGTATAATAGAAACTTTGTCACATGTAAATTATGAGTGAGTCTGGTGTGAATGTATATTTTGGTTTTCTATAATTATAATGTTTTGTTTGGTGTATTGCATCAATTGTAAGACAAATTTCCTTATGGATAATAAAGATTATTACTATTATTATTATTATTATTATTAAAGTCTTTACCGCTTTGTCTACCCTCTGAATAAGTTACTATTTCTTGTAACATTACTAATACTAATTAGACTAGGAAATGTACACTAACAGCCTCGAGCCTGCACTGTGTATTTTTTATGTAATTTGGCTTACGCACGTCAATAGCACTCTGTAACGGATATAGCGCATTTTGTAGTCTACTTGACTATGAAACAAACTATTTTAAAAGTATTTCTTAATGAGTTAACTTACCTTTTATGGACTTCCATTAAGTGGACACCACCGGACGTCTAGTTCCAAGTCAAAGAAACCTCAGAGAAACACACATACACATAATGTCCACAATTCAAATTTAAGAACACAAACGCCATAAGCCCGCACACAAACACACTCACACAACTTTCAAAATGTCCAGAAATTTTAAAAAATTGTATATCCAATGTGCACCAGAAGCTTTCAAATAATTTTATTTCTCTAGAATATTGACTGGCACGGGCAACAGGCGAGAGAGGGGGGGGGGGGTAACTCTATCAGCTCGCGTGGAAAAAAAACCAAGCCAAAAAAAAAAAAACCTTTTTCGTAACAAAATGCGCCAGTCAGTTTATGGCTAAATCTTGTAGTAGTACAGTCAGAAGTCAACTGAAGGAGTACTTAAAGGCAGTGGGGTTGGAGGATTTCAGTGCATGCGACTTTACATTTTATAAATATCGTCCTATGTATCATTGCATGTATTGATATAAAATGATTTCAGAAAAATGACTGAAGCTAATCGATTGCATCCCTCTATAATTACCAACTCGTGTATCAATTAGATATATATATTGTTAATTACTTCAAGCAAAAAAAAAGGCTAAAAGTGTTGCTTTCAAAGATATTCATTGAAATGTATAAATTGAAAATGTCTTAGGTCTGTTTAAAGATAAGGTAAGAAAAGATAACTGTGAGATTATGTAGTTAGAATTCCTAATGTTCCTTTTATATATTCACAAGTGGAGAATATCGCTTTCAGTCTATTTTTACCTAAAGTCTTTTTCATTATTCGATGCTATGGTTGGATCAATCTGCTGGGTGTGGCTTTTAAGAAACGTTTTATTAAGTTTAATTAAAGGAATACGCTGCCTCTTTTTCAGGGACTTGTTTTTTGTTTTTTTTTTTAAATTATTAGCTAATTCAAGATTCCATTGATTTCTACTGTGAATACTTAAAGTATTTGAAATAGAGGCACAATAAGCTATGGCAAAGTTTGCAACAGAGTCATAATTGGTTGGCTAAGTTTAAAATAAAGTCATAATTACCGCTTATTGTCCACGAATATGTGAGACCTCAGTTTTAGATCTAGACAAAAAAAGGAAAATGCATTTAGTCTTCTATATTTTATACTTTTAAAAAAATGGGCTTTGGTCACTTTCATTCCTTATTTAACGTCACAAATGTCCAAAGAATCTGACTCAATCCTTTTTCGGACTCTTGTGTATCTGAAACAATTCATTGAAATAAATCTCAGACTAAACGATATTTACTTTTTGTTGTTATCTATTATTTAGACTTAGCTTCAAGCCTTTAGTTTATATTCACAGTCAACGTGGGACCAGTAAACCAAGCCTTTAGTTTATATTCACAGTCAACGTGGGACCAGTAAACCAAGCCTTTAGTTTATATTCACAGTCAACGTGGGACCAGTAAACCAAGCCTTTAGTTTATATTCACAGTCAACGTGGGACCAGTAAACCAAGCCTTTAGTTTATATTCACAGTCAACGTGGGACCAGTAAACCAAGCCTTTAGTTTATATTCACAGTCAACGTGGGACCAGTAAACCAAGCCTTTAGTTTATATTCACAGTCAACGTGGGACCAGTAAACCAAGCCTTTAGTTTATATTCACAGTCAACGTGGGACCAGTAAACCAAGCCTTTAGTTTATATTCACAGTCAACGTGGGACCAGTAAACCAAGCCTTTAGTTTATATTCACAGTCAACGTGGGACCAGTAAACCAAGCCTTTAGTTTATATTCACAGTCAACGTGGGACCAGTAAACCAAGCCTTTAGTTTATATTCACAGTCAACGTGGGACCAGTAAACCAAGCCTTTAGTTTATATTCACAGTCAACGTGGGACCAGTAAACCAAGCCTTTAGTTTATATTCACAGTCAACGTGGGACCAGTAAACCAAGCCTTTAGTTTATATTCACAGTCAACGTGGGACCAGTAAACCAAGCCTTTAGTTTATATTCACAGTCAACGTGGGACCAGTAAACCAAGCCTTTAGTTTATATTCACAGTCAACGTGGGACCAGTAAACCAAGCCTTTAGTTTATATTCACAGTCAACGTGGGACCAGTAAACCAAGCCTTTAGTTTATATTCACAGTCAACGTGGGACCAGTAAACCAAGCCTTTAGTTTATATTCACAGTCAACGTGGGACCAGTAAACCAAGCCTTTAGTTTATATTCACAGTCAACGTGGGACCCAGTAAACCAAGCCTTTAGTTTATATTCACAGTCAACGTGGGACCAGTAAACCAAGCCTTTAGTTTATATTCACAGTCAACGTGGGACCAGTAAACCAAGCCTTTAGTTTATATTCACAGTCAACGTGGGACCAGTAAACCAAGCCTTTAGTTTATATTCACAGTCAACGTGGGACCAGTAAACCAAGCCTTTAGTTTATATTCACAGTCAACGTGGGACCCAGTAAACCAAGCCTTTAGTTTATATTCACAGTCAACGTGGGACCAGTAAACCAAGCCTTTAGTTTATATTCACAGTCAACGTGGGACCAGTAAACCAAGCCTTTAGTTTATATTCACAGTCAACGTGGGACCAGTAAACCAAGCCTTTAGTTTATATTCACAGTCAACGTGAAACCAGTAAACCAAGCCTTTAGTTTATATTCACAGTCAACGTGGGACCAGTAAACCAAGCCTTTAGTTTATATTCACAGTCAACGTGGGACCAGTAAACCAAGCCTTTAGTTTATATTCACAGTCAACGTGGGACCAGTAAACCAAGCCTTTAGTTTATATTCACAGTCAACGTGGGACCCAGTAAACCAAGCCTTTAGTTTATATTCACAGTCAACGTGGGACCAGTAAACCAAGCCTTTAGTTTATATTCACAGTCAACGTGAAACCAGTAAACCAAGCCTTTAGTTTATATTCACAGTCAACGTGGGACCAGTAAACCAAGCCTTTAGTTTATATTCACAGTCAACGTGGGACCAGTAAACCAAGCCTTTAGTTTATATTCACAGTCAACGTGGGACCAGTAAACCAAGCCTTTAGTTTATATTCACAGTCAACGTGAAACCAGTAAACCAAGCCTTTAGTTTATATTCACAGTCAACGTGAAACCAGTAAACCAAGCCTTTAGTTTATATTCACAGTCAACGTGGGACCCAGTAAACCAAGCCTTTAGTTTATATTCACAGTCAACGTGGGACCAGTAAACCAAGCCTTTAGTTTATATTCACAGTCAACGTGGGACCAGTAAACCAAGCCTTTAGTTTATATTCACAGTCAACGTGGGACCAGTAAACCAAGCCTTTAGTTTATATTCACAGTCAACGTGGGACCAGTAAACCAAGCCTTTAGTTTATATTCACAGTCAACGTGGGACCAGTAAACCAAGCCTTTAGTTTATATTCACAGTCAACGTGGGACCAGTAAACCAAGCCTTTAGTTTATATTCACAGTCAACGTGGGACCAGTAAACCAAGCCTTTAGTTTATATTCACAGTCAACGTGGGACCAGTAAACCAAGCCTTTGTTTTGGTGGTCAAGAATATGTTCGGTATTCTACTTCAGCTCGTATGAAATAAGCATAATGATCTTGATTTTGATAACTCCATCTCAAGTTGAGCATAAAGTAACCGTGTGCTTTTCGCATTGATCTGTCCACACCATGACCAGAGGATCGAATCTTACCTGGTCATACGTCATTATGGGAATGCTGAAGAGGTGAAATGTAATGTAATAATGATACGATATTCTTATCAGAAAATGTCTGTAACCAAGTATAAGAACTTTTTCTGCAACAATTACGTTACCCTTATCAGACATAGCATATTAGAGCACTAGAGTTTAAACAACTGCTTCAAGATTTCAGGCTGATGCCCAGCGAATGTTTCTGTAGTGATTATTTCATAGGGTGCCATTCAATCGTGGAATATGTAAAATGATTCAACAGACAATTAAACATCTTTAATAATATGAACACATTGACAAGCTAGTTTACTTTTAAAGAGCATCCATAACTATGAGATAATTTTAAATAAGAGAAGAAGATTCAATGTGAAATACAGAGAAACAAAAAAAGACAAAAAAGAACAACAAATGCTTTAAAAAAACGTATCAATAAGTGTCCTCATTTGTACAACAACTACAACAACTACTTGTATTATCATAGTTTAACTATATCATCTTACTGTCTCTAGAGAGAGAGAGAGAGGTTTTAAAAATAAATGAAATAGCTAATAGCTAGTTTCTAATCATTTCTAAAGTAAGCCAACAAAAAGTGAAGTCGACACATTCATTCTACACTAGGTTCTAAAGCATGTGTCCCCGTAATGTGAAAGTTATAGTGCAAGACAATGTATCTGATGGTACTGATGGTACTGATGGAAATGAGGGTACTGATGGCACTGATAGAAATGATGCAACTGATGATACTGATGGAACTGATGATACTGATGGAGCTGATGGTACTGATGGAATTAAGGTACTGTTGGAAATAAAGGTACTGATGGAAATAAAGGCACTGATGGTATTAATAGAAATAATGGTACTGATGATACTGATAAAAATAAAGGTACTGATGGTACTAATGGAAATGATGGTACTGATGATACTGATGGAAATAAAGGTACTGATGGTACTGATGGAAATGATGGTACTGATGGAAATGATGGTACTGATGGAAATGATGGTACTGATGGAAATGATGGTACTGATTATACTGATGCTGTTGTTACATAGGCACTGTGACCATAACGATGTTTTTGCTCAGTGATATCCTGATGTAGCGGAGGTTTTACTGCGCGGAGTTACGTAACCTGAAATTATTTCACTGCGCTAAGTGGGTAGATTATCTCCTGCAGAGATCTGGACACCTAAGCGCTGTGATTTAACTAAGGGAGGTAAGCGCTACGAAGTGCGGCAAGCATAACAACAGGGGAGGACATCTAAACAAAGACGGAAGTGGGTCGAGTGTTAAAAGATGAGTAATTTGGAACCTAAAGTGTGAGGGGATGCAGGGTTCTGGACACTGCGCACATTGCTGAGAGAGAAGGCACGCGCTAGGTGTAGGTGCTGGGGACTTGGGAGGAGAAGGCTGTCAGGCTCAGTGAAGGGAGGGGGGCGCTACTAAACAACGTAAGATAAAGACCAGACTACAAAAAAAAATGAGCTGGCGTGATTGGTACCTGACAAAAACATTTTGTACTCCGCAGATTTCATTAGGGCTCTAACACATAAAGACGTGCCAGTGTGGGCGTAACGATGAAGCAGTCGTTGTGGGTGTCAATGACCAGTTAGCTTTAGGATAGTTTGGTTACTCTTGAAAGAGACGTCATGGTTTGTCAGACTTACATTGACGTACAACCCCTCTCTCTCCAATACCCCCCAGTTACCATAGTATTAAGTTTATATGTAGTTCTTCAACGGCAGGTTACTTAACTCTTTCTTTCCTAATTGACGATGCAAACATTGATTTGACCAAATTAAACTAAACTGATTTTTGGATTTATAAGCTTTAATTTGTTTTGTGTAAAATATGCATGCATCCCCCCAAAAAAATCTGATACCAGATATAACATTTTCTGATAAACAAACAACAAAAGGTATTGAAGTTTAATCCTAACAGGATAGTGAACTACAAATGAGCCAAATGAATAGTTCTATCGGAACGATGAAAATAATGACGGAGAGAAAGAGTTAATGTATCGATAGAAAAGATGGTCTGTTTGTTCTTTATTATTATGTTTCTTAATTTGTTAATGAGCTCCAGTGTAAAAAGAAATGTATTATTTTGTTTTAGTCTACTTTTGTCTGTCTGTCGGTCTGTCAGTCTGTCACATTCTGAGAGCACGAAATAAAAGCGCTATTTTTTGGTCACAGTCATTTGAACTATAGAGTAAGGGTAACGACTAGTCTTCTTTAATAGCACGTCCGAAAATAAGAAGGCCTATAAACTATTTTTAGAACAGGTTGATAATGTAAGTTGGCGATACCCAACAGCTGTATAAGATCTAGATCACCCTGTGACCCCCAGGCTGTCATTAGTATTTCTGGGTTCATCTGAGCAGCACACAAGCTAGTTAGTTTTATGATGTGAAAGGTAATCTTTCTAGTCTTATGATCTCTCCTCCTTTCATTCAATTGTTATTATGTATATATACCGGTATATATATATATATATATATATATATATATATATATATATATATATATATATATACAGAGAGAGAGAGAGAGAGAGAGAAAGAGAGAGAGAGAGACGGATGGATATGTGTTTCATATGGAGAGAGAGAGTGAGAGAAGCCGTATTTTTGACCAGATATGTAAATGTGTGCCAGGTGGTAATGCAATTCAAAACGACAAGGATCAACACATCATTTCGAAAGGAAAAAAGCTCATCAAAAGGACCTTACCTATTGCCTCCAAACTCGGTAATAGTAGTTTAACGCTTGTCATTTCATACTTATTGTTATGTGATCAAATGTGTGACGTACAACTGACCCGCTGCTGTCCCCTTGGTTTGTATTGAACACAAGCATTTTTTTCGTTACCTTGGAATCCATCGTGAATTACCTCCCTTTTTTTATCATGTTGAAGTTTACAGCCTGATAGTTGCCATCATTTACAATCTAAATTCCCTGACTATTATCTTAGATCTCGTGAACCATTTGCCTGTTCCTCGCTACGGCGTTAGGATTTGGATTATATTTATTTATTTATGACAAAAATGTCATGATTCATGATTTCTCTTGCGTCTTTTATAACGCTTCATGGACACACGTTAAATCTTTGCGCTAGAAATCTGATTTAGAATAGTCATTAGTACAATATAGGATGAATAATAATTGAGAGTCTCTATCGTATATATACATTGTCTCGCGTTCATTACTTTATACTAAACATATTTTTGAAGCTTTGGATAGACACATAACCATTATATATTTAATGGTTATATGGAAAGAAAATGTGGTTATAACGATAATACTGTGATAAATGTCAATACGTGTTAGG
This sequence comes from Biomphalaria sudanica, assembly GCA_036873155.1. Classification (NCBI taxonomy): domain Eukaryota; kingdom Metazoa; phylum Mollusca; class Gastropoda; family Planorbidae; genus Biomphalaria; species Biomphalaria sudanica. The sequence continues at coordinate 85,357 of JAZGLO010006018.1, forward strand.
GAGTCGTATATTGTGTATAACTTTGAAACTCTTTAATGATTGTCTTCTGAGAGGTATTCCTCACACGTACACACACACACACACACACATTTCTACTTAACATTGCAGTATCAGCTTTACCGTACACTGTGGTCAAATGAATTAAGTATCTCACTGTGTGGTCAAATGAATTAAGTACCTCACAATGTGGTCAAATGAATTAAGTACCTCTCAGTGTGGTCAAACGAATTAAGAGCCTCACAGTGTGGTCAAATAAATTAAGTATCTGACAGTGTGGTCAAATGAATTAGGTGCCTCACAGTGTGGTAAAATGAATTAAGTACCTCACAGTGTGCTCGAAGTGTTACAGAACCAGATTAAAGCCACAACTTGTTTCTATCTGCACTGCAGTGTTTCTTATTTCACTTCTGTTCGAGGCTTCTCAAAAAGTTCAATTCAATGGCAACAAATGTAATAACGATTTCCATCGGCGCGACCAATCACATCTGTTGACGATCAATTAAAGCTATTTGTATGTCCATTTAGACTCGGTTGTTCCAGTTGCTCCTGTCTAAACCTTATTTTGTGTGATATGAGTCAGTACAAAGCTTATATCAACTCAATCTATCTGTCTGATAAAAACTTTGAAAACATTATTTCTCCCACACCCATTCTCGGAGCACGTTGAAACTTTGCACAAATACTCATTGACATAGACATAGCCACTGGGTGTGATCGCGACACAAATAAGGAAGGGAACTTTTCCTTCAGTATTCATAGAAACGGCTAAATATTTGGGTTTGGTCCCCTTGCATAATTGAACACGTTATTTCTCCTACATCTATCCTCACATTTAGTTAAAATTTTAAGCAATTTCTACTATCTAACAAAACATGAATCAATTAAATAATTAACCAAATATTCAATTAATTATTAGTATTAATTGGTTCATTATTGAGATATACAGTTGTAAGTGTGAAGTTCTTTCCCTTAGATAAACTCTTTTTTTTTCTTTTTCAAGTTTAAAAAAAATATTTGCTTATTAAGAGAACTACAAACATCAATGCAAGTAATTAATAGAATGTAAGTCACATAAGCAATGAAAGTAATAGAATAAGTGGGACCATCTGGACTGTATTGTAAAGGTAGGATTTAGGAGAAAAGGCATTATATAGGTAAGCACTGTATCTGTGGGTTAATATGTAGGAAGGCATTGTATTGGTAAACATATTGTAGGTGGTGAATTGCATTGGCGGGGCATTAATTAAGCGGTGTATATGTCTAGCATAATAAGTAGGGCACTATTTAAGAGGATTATTGTTGTTGTTGTTTGTTGTTGTTTTTTTGTGGGGGTTGGGGGTTGGGAGGGGGAGAGACATATCTTAGTGTGGGGGGGGATCTAGGAAATAAAAACTCAATAAACTTCTGGTACAATTTACAAACATCTTAAAAAAAAACAACTGCTCGTATAAATGTGTGAATGATTGTCTGAGTGTGTTTGTCTTTTCTCAAACTTATGGGAGCTCGCCCAGCTCAGGTAGCTGTTAATACTAGTAGATAGCCCCACATCACCCCTTAATCTTATCTACTTAGAAGGTGTCTATTACCAATTGATACATCTTTTGTTTAAGCTTTGTATTTTAGCCCTAACTGAGGGACAGCTCGACAAATATTCTTTGTTGGTCTGTTTATAGTGTGTGTCACGTGTTTACAGTGAGTGTGAAAGTGTATGGGTGAGTTGTTCAGAACATGGGCAGACGACATCAAACGTAAGCATAGCCTTTAATGTGCCTACACTATGACGTCATGCTCACATTGTAAGTGAGTTTACATTTGGACAATTGTACACAGACCCTCTCTCTTTCTCTCTTTTTCTCTCTTTTTCTCTCTCTCTTTCTCTCTTTCTCTTTCTTTCTCTCTCTTTTTCACTCTCTTTCTCTCTTTCTCTTACTCTCTCACTCTCTCTCTTACTCCCTCACTCTCTCTCTCACTCTATCTCTTACTCTCTCTCTCTTACTCACTCACTCTATCTCTTACTCTCTCTCTTACTCTCACTCTCTCTAACTCTCTCACTCTCCCTCTTTCTCACTCTCTCTCTTACTCTCTCTCTCTCTTACTCTCTCACTCTCTCTCTTACTCTCTCACTCTCTCTTACTCTCTCACTCTCTCTCTTTCTCACTCTCTCTCTTACTCTCTCTCTCTCTTACTCTCTCACTCTCTCTCTTACTCTCTCACTCTCTCTCTTACTCTCTCCCTTTCTCTCTCACTCTCTGTCTTACTCGCTCACTCTCTCTCTCTCACTCTCTCTATCACTCTCTCTCTCACTCTCTCTCTCTAACTCTCTCTCTTACTCTCTCACTTTCTCTCTCACACTCTCTCTTACTCGCTAGCTCTCTCTCTCACTCTCTCTCTCACTCTCTCTCTAACTCTCTCTCTAACTCTCTCTCTTACTCTCTCACTTTCTCTCTCACACTCTCTCTTACTCGCTCACTCTCTCTCTCTTACTCTCTCAGTTTCTCTCTCACTCTCTCTCTTACTCTCTCAGTTTCTCTCTCACACTCTCTCTTACTCGCTCACTCTCTCTCTCATTCTCTCTCTCTCTCTTCGTCTCTCTCAGTTTATTTACATTTAAATGTTCCATAAAGATCCGAAGTTCCACCTCCTGTCCACATGCCTAACCGTGAAGAAACTTATCCTAACCCTTACCCTAACCCTAACCCAGTTGATCCAACATCAAACATCTATTCTCACGTGGCATCATCAAACTTCTATCAACACGATACATAAGAAAGCGTTTCAAAACTTAATTGATTATCGCAGAGTTTTCCAACTTTTAAAACTCCCTTAAAATGAGTCACTAAATTTGACTGAAATGTTATCTTCATAGTGCTTTGACTATTTAGTTAATTTGTTTGTTTGTATATGTTTTGTTATGTGTGCGTGTGTGTTTTTTGGTAATCATATAGTGGCATTTTACGTCTCAAGAGATGATCTTTTCCGTTGCAACTTCTTGTGTGACTAAAGAGGCCAATCCTTGATACACAGCTGCGGGCGCAGGTTGGGCATATGTAATCACCAGGCGCCGTTGCGTTTTCAACCTTCTTTCTGCTTCTGTTGTGTATGACATCTGCAATCTGTGACCCTTCCTTTATGCTCTCTCTCCATGAGGATCTGTCCAGTGCCACCTCTTCCCAGTTGCCATTGCCGATTTTGAAGAGCTTCATGTCGCGTTTGCATACATCCGTATAACGTAAAAGTGGGCGACCAGCGGCTCTCCTGCCTTCTATTAGATTGCCATACAGGATGTCCTGTGGAAGTCGACCTTCTGGCATTCTACGAACGTGGCCAAGCCAGCCAAGGAGTCTGCTGCTGATAACAGAGCGGATGTCCTGGCACCCTGCTCTTTGTAGCACTTCCTCATTGGTTATTTTATCTTGCCACCTTATTTTAAAGATCCGCCTTAGGCATCGGAGGTGAGTAGGTTGACCATGAGTAGGTTGACCATGTTGACCATGTTTCCCTTCCGTACAGCATGGTGCTCAACACACAGGTCCGGTAGACTAGGGCTTTAGTACTGTTAGTCAGCAATATGTTGTCCCAGACTCTTTTCTGCAGCCGTGACATGGTGGCCATTGCCTTGGCTATCCTGTTGTTTATGTCTTTATCCAGTAGAGTGTTGTTGGATATGATGGAGCCAAGGTAACAAAAGTGATCAACAATTTCTAGTGGTTGGCCATTAATGCTTACTTGATGTGCAGTGTTTGTGTTTTGGACAAGTATCTTAGTCTTGCTTTGACTGATGTTTAAGCCGAACTTCTGGCAAGCAGCAGATAATTTGTCAACCAGGCACTGTAGCTGAATATCAGAATCAGCCACAATAGCTGCATCATCAGCATACAGGAGTTCCCTGATGAGTAGCTTCCTAACCTTGGTTTTTGCCCGCAGCCTTGATACATTAAATAGTTTTCCAGAGGATCTTGTATGGAGAAACACACCTTCGTTTATGTCGTTGTACGCATAATGCAGTAGACAGGAGTAGAATATGCCAAACAGTGTAGGTGCGAGCACACATCCCTGCTTGACACCACTGCAAACCTCAAAAGGTGCTGATTGGGCTCCATTGAATTCGACAGTGCATTTAGTTTCCTCGTGAAAACACTCAATGAACTGCAGTAGTTTGGGAGGGCAACCTATTTTCCTCAGGAGTTTGAAAAGGCCACTTCTGCTGACCATGTCAAAAGCTTTAGTCAGATCAACAAAATCAAGGTAAAGGGGTCTGTCTCTCTCTCTGAATTTCTCCTGCAGTAGTCGTCGAGAAGATATCATGTCTACAGTGGATCTACCACTCCTGAATCCACACTGAGACTCTGGGTAGACTCTAGAAGCTATCACTTGCAGCCTGGATAGTGCCACTCTAGCAAAGATCTTGCCCATTATACTGAGGAGAGAGATACCCCTGTAATTGTTGCTGTCACTCCGATCCCCTTTGTTCTTGTATATTGTGACTATAGTTGCGTCACGCATGTCCTGTGGGACATGACCTGTTTCCCAACAGCGGCAGAGGAGAATATAGAGTTCAGGGAGCAGGAGTGATTCGTTGACTTTCACTTTCACTTCCACTGGGATACCATCACTCCCAGGAGATTTTCTATTTTTTATGAAGTTAATTGCTTTTTTAAGGTCACTGAGGCTCGGAAGATCATCTAGGCATTCCAGTACTGGAAGATCTGGTAGAGAAGCCAGGGCGACATCGTCTACTGTGTTCTGTGTGGCATAGACTTCGAGGTAGTGTTCTGTCCAACGTTCTAGCTGCTTGGTTTGATCTGTAATTTTTTCTCCTGATTTGGATAGAAGGGGGGCAGGCTTAGACACTGTTGGACCCAGGGCCGCTTTAATGCCATCAAATAGAGCGTTGCTATTTCCTGAGTGGAGACTGTCTTGGATTCTGTTGCAGGTATCCCTCCAAAATTTGTTAGCACATTTTCTATCCATTTGTTTCGCCTCTTTATTAGCACTTTTGAAGGCCTCCAAAGATCTTGGACTTGGCTTTGTCTTGAGAGCGAGGTGTGCAGATCGCTTTTTCTCGATGCAAGGTTCCATATGTGCTAGATTCGCCTCAAACCAGTCTACATTTTTGTGTTTTTGAGGCCCAAAGGCCCTGTTGCCCACAAACCAAACCCCTAGCTATAGGTCAATAGCCGCACTGCCTTGTGTGTGTGTCCCTGTAAGGTCTAAGGCTAAGGGAGTAAACCCTAACAGAAAATCCGGTCCTGGAGCCCCGTAGGCGGGGGGACAGTAGTAAGACTACTGCTCTCTGGCAAACTCCTGCAGCCACCTGTCCCCAAATTGTGATGGCTCGCCATCCCTTTGGACCCGGTCAGTATGGAAGAGAGGCGTGTGCTGACGTGTGGGCAGCCCAGCACTCGCAAATTTACCGCCCAGGCTTTCCCCCAGCAATGGAGAGGTCACTCCATCTCTGACAGTAATGTCTTTGGAAAAACACGGAGAGTGGTAGTTACCGGTGATAAGTTCCTAGCTGATTGGCTTAAGCTGGAACGCCAGGGACCACTCTTGACGGTAGGAGGGGCTTTTTAGCCTCACTGGATAGCTACTGCCTGCCTTAAGCCGAGCAGCCCTCGGACAGTAAAGTGCTATCCCGCCACAGCTTGCCGCACCACTGGGTGCTTGGTGCTAAGACAAAATCAAAAAGCAAGCTGCTCACCCGCACCTGCAACAAGAAAACACTCAACATTAATGCGTTTAGCAAGCTGGAGCATACGGACAATGTGTTCTGGCTTCAATACTGACCCTGAACTCGTCACCGACATGCGTCAAACAGCTATCATCGACAGAGAACTCAGCAGACTAAACATTGATGTGGCCTGCCTGCAAGAAACCAGACTGGCAGACAGCGGATCTCTTACAGAAAGCAACTATACATTCTACTGGCAAGGAAAACCAGAACAAAGCCCTAGAATATATTGCGTCGGCTTCGCAATAAGAAACAGTCTCGTCCCCTGCATCGCGATGTTTCCCATTGGCAATGAAAGAGTAGCACACATGAAATTTGCATCACCGCAAGGCAAAGTTAATATAATCTGTGCTTACTCAATAACCCTTGCTGCACCGGAAGAGGACAAAGACAGATTCTTTCAAGCTCTAGAGAACGTAATTAAAAGTATTCCAAAATCCGAGCACCTCTATATAAATGGAGACTTTAATGCCCGTGTTGGTGATGGAAATGATGCATGGCCACAATGCTTGGGACCTCATGGTGTTGGCAAAATCAATGACAATGGTCAAAGGCTACTCGAGTTCTGTAGCTCTCATGAACTGTGTGTAACAAATACATTCTTCTCTGGCAAGGAACGCCATAAAGTCTCTTGGCAGCACCCACGCTCAAAAAGGTGGCACCAGCTTGACCTCTGCATCACCCGAAGGATGGATCTGAAAAGTGTCATCCACACCCGTTCATACCATAGTGCGGACTGCAACTCAGACCATTCACTAGTGCTAAGCAAAATCAAACTACTTCTCAAGAAGGCTTATACTTTCACTCAACCCAGAACTAGGCGAATTAACGTCAACCATGTAGGTGACCCAGAGAAGTGTGCACTCTTTGGCGAGCTCCTGAACAGTTCAATCCCCTCGTTAAGTGATGAAGAAGACATCTCTATCAGATGGGAGAAATTAAGAGATGTAATCTACAGTTCGGCAATCACCGCCTTTGGTAATCATATAGACGTCTTTAGTATTGACGGCTTTGTGAGCGTTAGGTTTGACAAAATATGTAGGTGGCAGTTTGGTCTGTGTTAGCATGTGATATACTCGAAGACAGTTCCTTAATGTAAGCTTGTTTGTTTGTTGATTTTTTTTTGTTTTGTTGTTGTTTTTTGTATTTGCTAAATTTCCTATACCGAACATGTTTGTTCCCTATCTAAAGATTTGGTATATCAGAGACCTACTTGTTTTGTTTTTTTACATTTCCTATAACAGTTTGCACATTTTTCATTGGCCAAACCTTGAACCTGAAACCTGGACACAGAAGTTCAAAACGGCTTTAGTAAGTCGACAGTTGTGTATATCTTTTGGAAAAACAAATAGTAGCTAATTAGCCACAAAGGACAAACTGTAATTATCTTCCATTCTAAAGAGACATCAGACATGGGAAAAAGTTTCAGTTGATTGACACACATCTACTTTGTGACAAGTTTAGTATAGAGTGTTGTCTTTGCTGGAGATCTAGACGATGTTTACCTTGAACACACATAAGTAAAAAATTCCCGATTCGAGTCACTAAAGAGCTAAATAAACAAATAGAAGTTGAAGAACATTATCTGCACCGTCTTATGTGTAGACTTTGTCGACTACTCTCTTTTTATATTTCTTAGCTTCGATTAGTCCAACTCAACTACAATCTTCTATCTCTACCATAGTTTTAACTAGACCCGCTAATTTGTATAGACTATCGTCTTTTAATGTTACCATAACTGGATCTATATCACCCAAATAGAATTTAATATACTCCGAATAGATTTATAGAAGATTTTGTTTGTTTTTTGGAAAAGGGAGTAGGCATACGGATAAAAAAAAATTCCTTTTTTTATCTATTATTCATTCGTTTTTAAATTAAGAGCAAATTAATCAAAATATAAAAGTTATCAGCTATATAAATGAAGAACTGTCTTTTAAAAAAAAACTTTTTTTGTATTTGACTAGTTTCTAAGTTTATTTAGAGTTTCGTTTGTTTCTTGTTTTTCTTAGAGAGAATGTTTTGGATTTTATAACAGCTACATCTATTTCAAATGCCTTATTTTTATTATTATTATCACTGTTATTAATATTATTTTGTCATCATCATCTTTCCTATTTTTATTGTGTGTGTGTGTGTTTATTGTGTGCGTGTATATTTAACGTGTTTATTAATTGATCTAAACAGGATGCTCTTAGTTAGCTTCTTATTAAACCCGAACTTAACATTTTCACAAAAAATGGAATCCCCACTTTCTCGTTTCTTAATCCTTAAAGAAAAAACTAAGTCAGAACTCTTTTGAAGAATAAAATCAGTTTATATCTTTACCCAGCTTTCAGCGCAATTACGACTTTCCTTTTCATTTCCTATGTCAAAACTGTCAGTACAGAATGCTACATCAATCATACAACATACGTTTTTAAACATTTGTAGGTGTCTTTTTGTTTTCTACTTTGCCTAATAACTGAAAGTGTTTTTATCTGTTACTTCACGTTGGTGTTGAGGATTTCAAGAAACAAAATATGTTCACATACTTAAACAGAAAAAAAAACAACATACAAATAAAGAATCTGATATTAAAAAATTAGAGAGACATTTTACGTAAAGTAAATGTGGATGTTTTTATGTACCAGTATTTATTTATTTATGAAGTAACTAAAGAATTTAAGTTCAGCCAATTTGTTACTGCGACATTTGATCTAAATGCCTGCATATGTTGTTTTTTTTTTAAATCCCGAATTAATTGGGGAAAAGTCAAGGCGGTTGGTCGTTGTGCTGGCCACATGACAACCTCATTAACCGTAGGTCACAGAAACAGATGACCATCTGCCCTATAAACCACAAGGTCTGAAAGGGGAACTTTTTTATCTTCTAGTTTGTAACAGTAATACGACTAGAGATTTACTTACCCACAATGCTTTGGGCTAAACGCATGGGGAAGAAGAGAGAGAGAAAACGTACTGACTGTTTTCATTCCAGCAAAGACAACACTCTATACTAAACTTGTCACAAAGTAGATGTGTGTCAATCAACTGAAACTTTTTCCCATGTCTGATGTCTCTTTAGAATGGAAGATAATTACATACTACCACAAATCTATATTTATAGAATATTTTAATCTACGAAATTTAGTTCTATCTAACCTTTGTTAGACCGGCTGAGGTCACGCAGCCACTGTTTAGCGACGCCGAAATATGGGGCAAATAAAGAAACTAGGACAGCCGCAAATTTGAGCCCAGAGATTTATAATAAAAAAGTAACAATAATGCATAAAACACTGAACCATAATTTAGAAATACAAAACAACCTAATAAAATGCTCAGAAAGACTTAAAGGTATATAAACATTCACATCATAGTCCATATGCTTGGACAAATTCGTACAAGTGCTGTTTATTTCATATGGCCTTTAGTGCATGGAATGGGTTGCCTGAATCAGCGATAAAAACCAATACCTTGGCAAACGTTAAGTCTCTAATTAACATGCAAGACTAGATGGACATATGGATTCGTGAAGGACGTAATTATCTTTGTATTTGAAGGAACATCTCCCATTTCGTTTGAAAGTTATTTTTAAATATTCTGTCAACTATTTCAAGAGAGTTTCTCCTTCTCTGTGAATATGTAGGAATTGTATATGCCTCCCTCAGAGCCTCCCTGTACGTCTGCACAAGTCTGTCTTCTCTCCCCTGTACTTCTGCACAAGTCTGTCTTCTCTCCTCTGTACTTCTGCACAAGTCTGTCTTCTCTCCCCTTTACTTCTGCACAAGTCTGTCTTCTCTTCCCTGTACGTCTGCACAAGTCTGTCTTCTCTCCCCTGTACTTCTGCACAAGTCTGTCTTCTCTCCCCTGTACGTCTGCACAAGTCTGTCTTCTCTTCCCTGTACGTCTGCACAAGTCTGTCTTCTCTCCCCTGTACTTCTGCACAAGTCTGTCTTCTCTCCCCTTTACTTCTGCACAAGTCTGTCTTCTCTCCCCTTTACTTCTGCACAAGTCTGTCTTCTCTCCCCTGTACGTCTGCACAAGTCTGTCTTCTCTTCCCTGTACGTCTGCACAAGTCTGTCTTCTCTCCCCTGTACTTCTGCACAAGTCTGTCTTCTCTCCCCTGTACTTCTGCACAAGTCTGTCTTCTCTCCCCTGTACTTCTGCACAAGTCTGTCTTCTCTCCCCTGTACGTCTGCACAAGTCTGTCTTCTCTTCCCTGTACGTCTGCACAAGTCTGTCTTCTTTCCCCTGTACTTCTGCACAAGTCTGTCTTCTCTCCCCTGTACTTCTGTACAAGTCTGTCTTCTCTCCCCTGTACTTCTGTACAAGTCTGTCTTCTTTCCCCTGTACGTCTGCACAAGTCTGTCTTCTCTCCCCTGTACTTCTGCACAAGTCTGTCGTCTCTCCCCTGTACTTCCGCACATGTTTATTTTCTCTCCTCTGTATTTCTGCACAAATCTGTCTTCTCTCCCCTGTACTTCTGCACAAGTCTGTCTTCTATCCCCTGCACTTCTGCACAAGTCTGTCTTCTTTCCCCTGTACTTCTGCACAAGTCTGTCTTTTCTCCCTTGTACGTCTGCACAAGTCTGTCTTCTCTCCCCTGTACGTCTGCACAAGTCTGTCTTCTCTCCCCTGTACTTCTGCACAAGTCTGTCTTCTCTCCCCTGTACTTCTGCACAAGTCTGTCTTCTCTCCTCTTTACTTCTGCACAAGTCTGTCTTCTCTCCCCTGTACTTCTGCACAAGTCTGTCTTCTCTCCCCTGTACTTCTGCACAAGTCTGTCTTCTCTCCCCTTTACTTCTGCACAAGTCTGTCTTCTCTCCCCTTTACTTCTGCACAAGTCTGTCTTCTCTCCCCTGTACTTCTGCACAAGTCTGTCTTCTCTCCCCTTTACTTCTGCACAAGTCTGTCTTCTCTCCCCTGTACTTCTGCACAAGTCTGTCTTCTCTCCCCTGTACTTCTGCACAGATGGACTATTTCTACTATTTATTTTCTCTGCTACAAAAAAAATTGTTTCTAAAGGAACCTTTTAGTGGAAAACCAGTATTGTATTGTGGTGTCTGTCTGTTAATCACGTAAAGATCTCAAAACTAAAGGCGCTACTCAAAATCTATTTCACTATCGCCTGCTCAAAGTAAGTAACAGCTAGATCTAGGTCTACTTGTTCTCACAGGATTCAAAGCGCAGGTTTTATTTGATCGCTAACTGCGTAATGATACGATGTCATCAAACTATTCTAACAGAGCAAAAAATAATACCATCAAAACTTCTTGTCATACTAAAATAGGTCACACACAAAAGCAGTAAATAAACGATAACTTCTTTGTTTCTGTTTTCCTGTGTACGTTTATGCAACATCCGGCTAGTAAAATGAAAGTAAATCAAATTTTAAACCGGAAAGATTCACTTGATGTTTTGTGGCAACTGTGCGTACACCTTGCTGGCTGAATCTGAAACTTAAGGATTAGATTAATATAATACTGTTAGAAGATTCGTTAGCTGTCGGTTAAAACATTAGTTAACAGGGAGGGCCACAAGAACAGGCCAGGACGGGGCCATCCTGAGATTTTTAGACGGCCAGGGCCTGTTTTGAGGCAACTGTGCGTACACCTTGTTGGCTGAATCTGAAGCTTAAGGATTAGATTAATATAATACTGTTAGCAGACTCGTTAGCTGTCGGTTAAAACATTAGTTAACAGGGTAGGCCACAAGAACAGGCCAGGACGGGGCCATCCTGAGATTTTTAGACGGCCAGGGCCTGTTTTGAGGCAACTGTGCGTACACCTTGCTGGCTGAATCTGAAGCTTAAGAATTAGATTAATATAATACTGTTAGCAAACTCGTTAGCTGTCGGTTAAAACATTAGTTAACAGGGTAGGCCACAAGAACAGGCAAGGACGGGGCCATCCTGAGATTTTTAGACGGCCAGGGCCTGTTTTGAGGCAACTGTGCGTACACCTTGCTGGCTGAATCTGAAGCTTAAGGATTAGATTAATATAATACTGTTAGCAGACTCGTTAGCTGTCGGTTAAAACATTAGTTAACAGGGTAGGCCACAAGAACAGGCCAGGACGGGGCTGTCATGAGATTTTTAGACGGCCAGGGCCTGGACAAAATTAAATGTGTTAATATAGAGTCGTAGAGCATATTAACTAGTGACTCTGACTATTTGAGGTCATGGTGCTGACAAATGTTGACATTGATTAGCTTCTGCAGGGTCAAATTGAAGTAAGTGAATGGCCTGGAATTCTATTAAATCTGTTTAGTCTCTCTACAGTGTTTGACTTGTGTCTGTAGTCTTACAATCAAAGTAAATACAACTAATAATAATAATAATTGATGAGATGACAGATGAAAGGGCATCGTGATTTTATAAGTATAACAGTTGATAGGTCGACCTACATTTATTTAGTTAATTAGATATTTGATGATCAAAGTTTTGTGAGTGAACATAATGTAGATAAGAATGGAGAGAGACGGTCGACAGATCACATGTGACGCCCCAACGGTCCAACAGACTAAGAGATAGGTGAAGGTGAAGGTTTTCTGCGACTGGGCCAATCGTTTGCCTTTCATATAAAGTACATACTTAAAATACAATTAGACCTCGCAAAAAAAAAATTGTAAACAAGTTTACAGATAGTTTGTGTAGAAACACAAACTCAAATCGCCCCCCCCCCTAAAGTGGTCCACTCACGCAGGTAAAAAAGGCAAGAGTATCAGAAACAATAAACTTTCAAGAACCATTTCCCCATCCCCACAAAATGAAAACAAGCAAAAAGCACAAAAATAATTTTAAAAAACAATAAAGCTTCAATTAGATGTATCAATTAGCTTGAATCAGTCATGTAATTTAATTTGTAATAGATCTAGACTCTAGACAAACGATAATAAATCTGTGCGAGTAGAAATATTTCTACCAATTGTTTTTGTTTAGCGCAATTTCATGCTTTTAGATTTCTAAATACACTATGATCCTATCCCTTGTCTGGACCAGTTGGAAAGGAGTGGGGGAGAAAGCACGAGGTATCTGGGTGATCTTTTAAATGTATTATAAAAAAAAATAAAAGGACCTGAATTTGAGCTCGTGGGCTAAAGCCTACTCAGGTTTCTCAAGCCAACACGCTAACCACTCTGCTAGCGAAGAGCTTATGAACATGAAAAATTGTATGGTTATCTATTGTTTTTATTTCATGGTTGTGTTTACTAGCCTCAGACGACGACCTATCAAGGGGACTAATTCAACTTATACCACCACTTCAGTCACTTCTTTCCCTTATTAAAAAAACCAAACAAAATAATAAATTACCAATAGTTAATTAACTAATTGGTTAAAAAAAAATTGATTCTTGTGTTTTCGGGTAAAAGAAATAATTGTGCAAAATTTCGGCTTGAACCGAAATTGGGTGTGGGAGAAAGAACGTGTTCAAACGTTTTACCAGACAGACAGAGTGAGTAGAGATAAGCTTTGTAAAAAGTAGCCATTGCACCAGAACTACAAAAGATCTCAAATACCATAATATCGGATTTTCAATATCTTTTCTAGTTTTTGAGATCTTAACGGGACGTACGGACAGACAGACAGACCACACAAAACTAGTACCGGCTATTCTCCTTTCGGTGGGTCGCTCAAAATGTTAATGCCAATGACACAGCTAAGCTCACAGTAAGAAAAAAGTATTTCTTTAAAAAAAAGGTGTGCATATATCCCAACAATTTGTCTCCTTGATATTGCCTCTCTCTCTCTCTCTCTCTCTCTCTCTCTCTGCTATCCCATAGATCACTCGTGTCGCCGAATCCTTGAGCAGAGCTCTCAGCACATACATCTTGGTGCCCTTGAGTTAACACAATTGTCCCTGTAATCAGGTTACTGAGAACCCTTACAACCGGAAACCAAACAGTTTGATGTACGTTTTTGACCAAAAGGATGGCCACGTCCTCCAGCCAGGGGAGAGCAGAGATCTATTTACCATAGATCCAAGACCCACGTATTGATTTCTGGTACATCCCCCTTTCCTCCTAACCAGCAGAGTCGTAGTTGACTCACTTCAATGCGCATTCAAAAGGACAAAACGAATCACGTGACTTGTCGTCTGCTTTAATCTCTTTCTTTGTTGGGGATGCGTGTGTCTGCTGTTGTTTTGGGATTTGGAGAGGGATGAACAGATTTTGTGCTGAGTTGGTTGTTGCATGTAGTGGTTGATTGATTGATCTAGATCTAGCAAGTGATGATTCGATTGATTGTTCTAACTGGTGTCGATTGGGTTGATTAGTTAGATAATGTTGATTAGATGGCAATAATATTTGACCTTAATTGTTTCAGAAACAGAGGACCAATGGAGCCTCCTACGAGTTTGTGTTCACACAAACTAATGTTTTTTCTTGTTTTTAATTGATTTGGTGTTTAATGATTTTATATTTTTAATGATTGTTTCGTGTTTATGATGTCTTATAATTGATTCGATATTGAGGATTACATGTTGAATGATTAGTTTCATGTTTTATGTTATGTTGAACGATTAATCTAATGGAGTTTTTATTTTATTTTATGTCAAATAATTAATGTGATTTTTAATAATTTACTATTTGAATGATTTGAAATAAAAAAAAAATTATTTATTGTGTAATGCGTAAGTATATTTGTATAGACTTAAATATATTGTATCTAGACTGGAAACCAGAAATAAATTCTTATCCGCGATTGATCGATTCACAGACTTATAATATATATAGATTTTTATGTACGTAACTCTTTTTTCAAGCACTAAGGAAAGTCGCCCAATCAATCTTTTCTGTCTTAGAAAAGAAATGATTTTTAGTTTTCAAAGTTTAGAAATAATGCAAAATCATTTCTCGGATTTAGTTTAGAAAGGACTATTAATCACAGAACTATATATTTACGCTAATATTTGAAACAAAGCCATTTCCTGTTAGTTTATATCGAGATAATGTTTCAAAAATCCTAGATCGAAATAATTCATGTCTGTTGATTTTAATCATGTTATGTACATTTAAATAGATTGATTACCTAGATCTTTCGAGATTATGTATCTAAAAATTGCAAAATAATAATTATGAGACGAGAACACTCTTATTTTTGATGTTCAATTACTAGATCTAGATCTAAAAATTAAATTATATGTTACATAGGTTAGGGTTGAAAAAAAAACTACATTATGACTACTTTACAAAACTACGCCTTGTGTATGTATGTATGTATGTATGTATGTATGTATATATGTGTATGTATGTATGTATGTATGTATATGTATACGCGTGTCTCTCTCTCTCTCTCTCTCTCTCTCTCTTTCGCATCGCTGAGAATAGAACGACTAGCTCACACGGTATGATCCCTAGTTTGACCGTTATAATTTTTTTTTAAGAAAAAAGGAAATCAATTTAAAACAAGTTACAATATTAACCCAAAAAAAAACTATTTTTGCATTTATTGTTGTATACGGCTGTAATAGTGCTGTTGTTAAAAGTGAAGAGGCTGTGTTGTTGTTGGTCTATCTCAGCAAAGCTCAAAGATTCAAGTTTAAAGTGTTAGTCTTCACACTGTGACTTTATTGCGATTGGTTGTCAACCTTTGTGTGGACATTGTTATCTTATCTCCCTTTAATTGACGTCCATACCCTCCCCCTTCCTTCTGCCTCCTGTTCAATGACATTCATATGGCAGGGTTACAACGCGGTCATCTTCCAAGCGATCACGGTTGCATCGGTATTAAAATGGCGGTTTAACGGAGAGAGAGAGTACTCATTCTCGCTCATTCGTTAGAAGTTGTAGACCTTTTGTTAATTAAACGATTGGTTATCAGGACATGTGCACTTCCTAGCATTGAGCTCTCACAAAAACACACACGCTCATACAGACATGCACACACATCGAAAACATAGTGTGGTAACGAGACGTCCCGCAACAATATACTTGGACATCAGGAAAGTCGAGGCTATTCTCAACGCAACAATATACCTGGACATCAGGAAAGTCGAGGCTATTCTCAACACAACAATATACCTGGACATCAGGAAAGTCGAGGCTATTCTCAACGCAACAATATACCTTGACATCAGGAAAGTCGAGGCTATTCTCAACACAACAATATACCTGGACATCGGGAAAGTCGAGGCTATTCTCAACGCAACAATATACCTGGACATCGGGAAAGTCGAGGCTATTCTCAACACAACAATATACCTGGACATCGGGAAAGTCGAGGCTATTCTCAACGCAACAATATACCTGGACATCAGGAGATTCGAGGCTATTCTCACCGCGACTTGCTATTGAATCAATCGGGTTGTCGTGTATGGAGCAAGTACTCCACCCGCCGTACGATTGTCAAACGTTTTATCTGCGAAGGTAGCTTGCATTTCCGATTGCGCCATCTGTTTCATTTCTTCCACACTCCCACCCCCTTGTATGCACTGACCAATAAAACCAACAACTAAAAGCCAATTGTGAACGACTAAAGGAGAGCTGCTGCTGATAGAAAGACACAAAGAGAGGACCCCCCCCCCATCAATGTGTGTGTGTGACGGGTAAAAAAACACAAGAAGTAGGTCTCTAGTTAAAAGAAATAGAAGAGGGGAGAACAACAGAGAGAGAGAGAGAGTGAGAGAGAGAGAGAGAAGGAGAGAGAGTGAGAGAGAGAGTGAGAAGGAGAGAGAGAGAGAGTGTGAAAAGGAGAGAGAGTGAGAGAGTGAAAAGGAGAGAGAGTGAGAGAGAGAGGGAGAGAGAGAGAGTGAGAAGGAGAGAGAGAGTGAGAGAGAGTGAGAGTGAGAAGGAGAGAGTGAGAGAGAGAGAGTGAGAGAGAGTGAGAGAGAGAATGAGAGAGAGAGTGAGAGAGAGTGAGAGAGAGAGAGGGAGAGAGAGAGGGAGAGAGAGAGAGAGTGAGAAGGAGAGAGAGAGAGAGAGTGAGAGAGAGAAGGAGAGAGAGTAAGAGAGAGAGTGAGAAGGAGAGAGAGAGAGAGAGTGAGAAGAAGAGAGAGAGAGAGGGAGAGAGAGAGAGTGAGAAGGAGAGAGAGTGAAAGAGAGAGAGTGAGAGAGAGAGAGTGAGTGAGAGAGAGAGAGAGAGAGAGAGAAGGAGAGAGAGAGTGAGAGAGAGAAGGAGAGAGAGAGTGAGAGAGAGAGAGAGAAGGAGAGAGAGTGAGAGAGAGAGAGAGAAGGATAGAGAGTGAGAGAGAGAGTGAGAAGGAGAGAGAGTGAGAGAGAGAGTGAGAAGGAGAGAGAGAGAGTGAGAGAGAGAGAGAGAGAGAGAAGGAGAGAGAGAGTGAGAGAGAGAGTGAGAGAGAGAGACAGAGAGAAGGAGAGAGAGAGTGAGAGAGAGTGAGAGAGAGAGTGAGAGAGAGTGTGTGAGAGAGAGAGAGTGAGAGAGAGAGAGAGAGAAAAGAGAAGCTGATGAAAAAGAGAAAAAAGACAGAGAGGGAAAAAACTTCATCGATTACTTCAGAAATTAATCGATTAATGACAAGAAAATCAATCAGAAAAGGATTTTGTATAGAAGTACATTTGGGTTTAAACAGTGTCGATACATTAGAGCCATAATCCACAGAACGTGAGCTCCCTCCATGAACTTGTCAATTCAAGATAAACTTTTCAATCACACCGACATGATTATGTTTAAACCCTGAGTCAGGTAGTATATTTGATAAGGTCAACTCAACTTAATATTAATAATGGCATTTAAATAGTTTGACCTTTTTTTTTTCCTGATTTATTAATCAAGTCTCTGTCATTGAAATGTATTTCCTTTTTTTTAAAAGGTTTGTTTCGTCTTCAACAATTTTTTGATTTATTGGTTAGGATAAAGTAACGTGCATTTCAGCGATCCCAAAAGTAGGAATAGGAGCTATTGGTTTTGTGTGGTCTGTCCGTTTTTCCGTCCGGTTTTGATAGCAAAAACTAGAAAGATGTTGAAAATCCGACATCATGTTATTTTAGATGTTACCAAGTTTTGATGCAACTTTTTTTTTTCTTTTCTGTAAGAGAGCCATTTAACTTTTTAAAAAAAATCTGCAAGCAGTTTTGTTTTTTCATAAAAATAAACTGTTTTAACAACGAACTATTCGCTGTTGATAGTTAAAATAAGGGAGACTATATTAATAAGGGAAACGGTTTCCCTGTGTATTTTTTTTTAGGTTTGAAAATCTTTTTGGTATTTAGAAAAAAATATTTTGAATAATCAAATAAAATGTTTTATATCATACAATCTACTTATTATTTTAAATAAAGTTGTTACTTTTTTTTTGCAACGAGAAAATGCATTTAGTATGTTGATAGGTCGAATTCAATTTGAAACAGCATAATTCACTTTACAGAGAGATTACACTACCCTAATCACGCTATACGATCTTAAGATGCTTTCTATATCTAAGCCTGCTCTGTGATGTTTATGAAGGGGAGGGCCGTCAATACAGTTTTTCACCCCGGGGCGCACGTTTTGCTCACTACTCCTCTGCTACCATTATATTACTACTACTACTACTAATAATAATAATAATTGTATTTATAAAGCGCTGTTAACAAACAAAATGTAGGCTCAAGGCGCTGTAATAACATTACAAACACAAACACGACAATGTACACTACAAACTGATCTAAACAATTTGTAAACAAGTAGGTCTTAAATGTTCTTCTGAAAAGTGGTCTAGCATGTTGTCTGTCTGAGATCAATGGGGAGTGAGTTCCAATTAAAATCAATCTAAAGATGTAACCAAAGGGAAAAGTTTCCTCACTGAATGATAGAATGAAGAAAGGATAATCTTGACAAGGATAAGCCAGGATAATCTTGACAAGGATAAGCCACCCTAGAAAAAAATTAATTCCTAGAGGTACTGACCTGCTGTTGACACAGCGTAAAGCCCATTAATAATTATTAGTTCTGATTACATGATAGTTTGTTCATAATCAAGAAAATTGGACTCGTAATTTTTTTTTATAAAGTTTTCTCAATTTTTCATTGTAATTGAAATAGTTCCATAAAAAAATTGTTTGATGTCATATTCAAAAGTTTTTCTTTCAAGTGAACATGAAAAAGGTTTTTTGTTTTTTTTTAAGTAGACTTTTTATAGGAGAAAAAAAAAGCTTTCAATCCAACTTTAAATTTTTATTATGCATGTGTGACTTTTAGAAGTAATATGAAATTCTTGGCCACGGTCAACATGACCCACTGATAGTCTGATTGATAGCCCCGCTGTGTCTGAAAGTTCTTGAATAGTTTACTCTCAGGGTGCAAGGATGTAGTTAGTACATTCTTTAAGTCTCAAGTTTTCAATGCCGCTGTCTGTTTATCTTCTCGTCTTATGATTTACACGTTCAGACATTGCCAGTTGAGAAATACAGAAAGGGAGTTAATTGGGATACACCAATACACCGCCAAACCAATAGTGAAAAAAAAAAAGGGGGTAGGGTATTTTTTAAGCTAGTTTCCAAGTTTTTAAAAACTCGCTCGATCCTTTTTGAACTGAGCAATCCAAATATTTTTTATATAGGTTAATATTTCAGAACATATGCCAAATTTCGATATTTGGACATCTTTCATTACTTACTGGTGTGATGTGATGTAGGAAAAGTGCGTGTAGTTATTATAATGGAGAATTTATTTTTGTTTTAATGGACATACAAAAGTATCTATGGAGACTAAGTCGTGTGTTGTGTGGCAATTAGTCTATAGCCTACATTTAGTATGTAAGAAAAAATCTCATAATTTAAGTATTTAGATTTTAAATATGAATACACATGGTGTGTATTAAAAGTGTACCACTGATAAGTTTCAATAATAAAAATTAAACTGTATTTTTATTACATGTGGAGTCGAGAGTTTAAAATCATTATTCGTGAATTCGGCACGTTTTACGGGAAAAGAAATTCAATGTCACTTCCCCCAGGTCGACCTTGACATACATTTAGTGACCTTCTATAATATGTGACTAGAGTTTAGACAGTATGACTGAACCATATAACATTGTATTGTCTGGTCACAATCTAGTAGCTTCTGCATCAACTTAACCATTCTGTCATTAGCAATACCCAAGGCCAGTGCTATTATTGTAAAAAAAAAAATAGGTGCCGGAACTCAGTGATGGATTGCCTAACTTTTAACTACTAATAAATTAATAATAAACGTTAAAATACAAGAAAAGTAATTATTTTTTCTCCACATTGAAAAAAGGTGCCGGTACGCCATGCCGGTGCGTACCATCACAAAAAAAAGAAAGCCCTGCCCAAGGCTAACCAAATCCTAATTTCACTACCTTCAAGTTTGTTCTTAGCCCTGCGAACTAAGGGGACATTACTGGGGAAAATCTTTTTTTCTCAAATCATCGCGAAAAAAAAATCGAGCAGAGACACTTGCTTTCCTTTTCTGGTGTCTGACCTATCGTTGACCCAGCGGGCCTCAGGGGAGATAACAAGTCTCAGTTTAATCTTTGATTTGAAGACCTGCATATTACCTTTTCGGTTATGGGTTTTCACCAAGGCATCAGGGCTCACATGAAACACTTTTTTTCTTAGTACTGAGTTGTTTCTGGGTTTTTAGTATCCTCCCTACTCCACCCCTTTCCTAATCACGTGTTACCTGTCATGTTTTTACTGCTGATAAGTCTGTGTCTATCTTGTAAACTATCTAAAGGTCATTGGTGTGAGTAGTTATCTCCCGTGCTAGTTCAACCATGTAAGTTTGTATACGCGCTTGATAAGTAATACCTTGGTATGTCAGGATGGGAACTGCTGGGAACTAAATTACGTCGCACATTTACATTTCGAAGGAATGTTGCTAGTAAGAGTTGAGATTTATAAGCTTTAAGATTGACCCAGAATCATGGGAGTTGTTTCAGGTGTTATGTGATGGAGAAGTTTTATAAGATAGAAATCTGGTCAAAATATTTGCTGGGGAATTTAGAATCTCGCTTTATCTTCTATATTCATTTATCTCTCTATCTCTTTATGGCAGTTTCTGCTTTGCATTTCTTTTGACATAGCGTATATGAACTCACTCCGTCTGTCTGTCTGTCTGTCTGTCTGGGTGGATTCCTTAACACTTTTTTTCTCCCACTTCCCATTCTCGGATACAATAAAAATTGTTTTTAAATTATTCATCGTCAATGACAACACATGAAGCGATCAAAATATTAGTCAATTACCTAATCAATTCATGGGAAATTAATATTTTTGTTTTAAATAGAAAAGGGGGAGATGAACTTGCAATATCGAGATATTTGGTAGCCATTGAACGGTGCTCTCCCTTCACTCAATATGAGTTTGTTTGTTTTTTTTAATTTTGATTTTGCTTGTTACAAAGCCTATATCAACTCACTCTGTCCGTCAGGGTGGAATCTTGTACATCTTGGTTTCCCAAGATGACGTCATAGTGATACATTCTTCGCCATAAACCAACAAGAATTTGATATATCCAAGATAAATAAACACACGCATCTAAAAATAGAATCTGTATTAATATCCACACTGACACAAGGCGTTAGTGTCTAAATGGTTTCATTTGTCTTGAGGTGTGTATTTTGGGATGTTTGTTGATAGTTGGCGTTGGTTGTTTCAACAAACAAGATGATTTGTCTTTAGCCGGACCAGTAAATTGGTTGCAGAGAAAAACCCGAAGTCGTAAGACCACGGCCAGAAATTGGAAAGACTGGAGGAATGTGTTAGGCCCCTCTATAGAAACAAAACACAATGAACAACAAAAGCACAAAAATAATTCTTAAAATAAAGACAATTTCCCCCCCCCCCTTTATACATCCTTACTATTAATAAATTTGTTTTTAAATAGAACATTTTCTGACTGATTTCCCCCCCCCCCTCTCCTGAAACAAAAATCCTGGTTGCGAGAATGTATATATCTACTAGATTTAATAATAGTATTATTGATAATAATATACTAACGATAGGTCTTTAGATCTTAAGATCTAAACTTAGAAAACGATGCGCAAAGTGTTCAGATCTTATCTTATATATTAGAGACGTTACTTCAAAGAAGAACCTTAGTAATAAATTTTCAAAGCATTAGGAACAAAACAGCAGACTTAGAAATTTTATTACAATGTGAGAAACCAGACATAATTGCAGGAACAGAAACTTGGCTACATCCTGAAATTTATAATGCAGAAATTTTCAATAGTGATTATGAAATTTTTAGAAAAAAAAAGGGCTGATAATCATGGAGTTCTTTTAGCAATCAAAAACACTCTTATAGCAGAAGAAATTACCTTACCTAACTCAAAAAATATAGAATCTACATTTTGTAAAATTAATACCACCTCAACATCCCTAATAATAGGCAGCATTTACAGACCACCAAATTCTAGTTTAGAATACATGCAGGAACTATGTAATCAGATTACTACACTTAAAGAGACAAATAAAAATGCAGTTATTTGGATTATGGGTGATTTCAATTAATCAGATATAAATTGGAAAACACTAACCATAGATAAACACCAAAACCCTAAGGACATAAATTAGCTTTTCATAGAAACTTTACACAACCTCAGTTTAGATCAAATCATTAAAAAGCCAACTAGATTAAACAACACATTAGATCTCTTCTTAACCAACAGATCTGGATTAGTAGTTGATTATGATATTATCCCTGGTCTATCAGACCATGAGATCATAAAAATACACAGTCAGATAAAAGCAGTAGCAAATACAAAACCCAAAAGTAAAATCTTACTCTGGAATAAATGTAACATAACACAACTACACCAAGCTTAAACTTTCAACAAACATTCTTATTAGAAAAAGACATTAACCAACCAGTCGAAGACCTCTGGAATTTCATTAAAAACCATCTTAAAAGCATTATAGAAAATCATATACAAACTAAATACACATCAAACAAAATAAATAAATGCTGGTTTAATAATAGACTAAAGAAGCTTTGTAAACAGAAGGAAAACCTATATAGAAAATTTAAAGAAACCAAGGCAGAAAGAGTTTACAAAAAGTATATAAAAATTAAACACCTAACCCAAAAAGTAAGCAGACAGCTGCAGAGTGAATACATAAACAATGTAATATCTAAAGATAACAACAAAAACCTATGGTCATACATTAAGCCTAAGAAAATGGAAACAACAGGCATAGCGCCATTAAAAGATGAACATAACATAATACATAATGATAATGAAACTAAAGCACATCCTAAACAAATACTTTGCATCAGCATTCTCAGCCCCAGGTGACAAAGACATATTTCTTAATTTGAACCAAGTAGACAACATAGAAGATTTAGTAGTACAAGAAAATGGAATTCAAAAACTATTAGCCAACACCAAACCAAATAAAGCGTCTGGACCTGATGGTATTCCAGCTAGATTACTCAGAGAACTAAGCAATGAGCTAGCCCCAGTGTTCAAAATACTCTTTCAGGCATCGCTTAACCAGGGCAGAGTACCAAAGGACTGGAAAGAAGTTAATGTCACCCCCCCCTAATTAAAAAAGGAGAAAAATCTGATCCAGGAAACTACAGACCAGTTTACCAGCATCACATGTAAAATCCTAGAACACATAATATGTAGCAGCATCATAAACCACTTAGACAAACATTATGTCCTCACCACATACCAACATGGCTTTAGGAAATATAGATCATGTGAAACACAACTAATAGGACTAATTGATGATTTTTCTAAAGGTTTAGATAATAGTGAACAAATAGATGCTATCTTACTAGATTTTTCCAAGGCTTTTGACAAAGTTCACCACAATAGTTTGCTTACAAAATTAAAATATTTCGGCATTAATGGTCCACTGCATCAGTGGATTAAAGATTTTCTGATAGAGAGAGAACAAACTGTAATAATAAATGGCTCTAAATCAACACCAATAACAGTAAACTCAGGTGTACCTCAAGGAACAGTCTTGCGTCCACTACTATTTTTAATTTACATAAATGATTTACCAATTTGCATTAGTTCAGGAACAAAAGTCAAATTATTTGCAGACGATTGCATAATATATAGAACAATAAAAACAATACAAGACACAGATATTTTACAAAGAGAATTAGATGAATTACAGAAATGGGAATCAAATTGGAGCATGTCTTTCCACCCAGAAAAATGTCAATTGTTAAGAGTAACAAAAAAACTAAAACAAATTAATTCCACTTATCTTATTCATGGCAAACCAGTAACACAGACTAAAAACGCAAAATATCTAGGTGTTATAATAAATGAAAAACTGTCATGGAATCCACATATTGATGAAACTATAAAAAATCCAACAAAGCATTACGGTTTATTAAAAGAAATTTCTATAAATCAACTAAGAACATAAACTAAAATGTTATTTAACCTTGGTTAGGCCAATAATAGAATATGCATCCACCGTTTGGGACCCCTCAACTCAAGAAAACATTAAGAAACTGGAACAAACACAAAATAGAGCAGTGAGATTCATAACAAACGAATATTCACATTTGACTAAGGTAACACCATTAGTAAAATCACTAAATTTAGAAAGCCTTCAGGACAGAAGACTCAAAAGTAAAGTAGCAATTATACATAAAACACTGAACCACAATCTTCAAATACAAAAACAAAATTTAATAAAATACTCTGAAAGACACAAAAATAAAGGCACATTCCTCGTCCCATATGCTAGGACAAATTTGTACAAATACTCCTTCTTCCCTAGTGCTATTAGAGCATGGAATGGGTTGCCTGAGCTAGCCAGAAAAACCAGTGACTTGGCAGAATTTAAGTTATTGGTTAATATGCATGACTAAATGCATGACGCGTAGGACGTAATCATCTTCTTTTTTGAAGTAACGTCTGTATTATATGCTTCAAACTAGTCTTGCAATTCCTCTCTGTCTTATGCCATGACTAGAATCTCTTTCAATGATATTCTTGACATTTTCTTTCATTTTTCTGTCACTCTGTCCCTTGCAAAAGGTCTTGCAAAAAGGTCCTGGAATTTTCCTGAAATTGCAAAATATACGAAAAGTCATTAGAATCTGAAATTATTAAAATCTTCTAAAAACCCATGCAAAATTGGCATTTCGGGGTGTCCTTTAATATGGAAAATGCCAATCCTGCTCGCGATTAAAAAAAAACGTGTCAGCTTTCATTTAATAAAAATGTAATAATAAGGCAAATTCTAACCAAAACAAGATGTTCAAATACTTTAATTTACTTTAATAGTCACTGGCCTACAAATATAGATCTAAATTTATCTCGACCTCTTCCAAAAATCAAAAGCGATATCTTGCTTGTTGATAGTAAATCTAAACGTCAGATCTGATAGTTTATCAGCTTTTTCTTAGAAAACTACCATCTACTGTAGATGGCTCATAATTAGACAGTGATTTTGTACTTAGTAAAGTATGAATAAATGCAAAGATGAATCTATTTTCTAATACCAAATCTTAATTTGGTTCACTTATTATCCTTATCCCTACCCAGTCTGGGCACCGCGCAAACCGTTTCGCATAGGGCCCCGCAATCCGTAGGACCGGCCCTGCATATGGCCATACTGTTTGTGCTTTTTTGAGAAGGGTCAGCATAGGACTTAATCGCCATTGCGGTCCTGTTTCGGATTTATTTATTTGTGCTGCGGTCTTTAAGGTGATCCTTCTATAGCATCTCAATTCCATGGCTAAGAACCTCCTCTGTAATGCTGCAGTTAGCGTCCAAGATTCACAAGCATACAAAAAGGTTGCCATGACCAGGGAGCGCATCCGTCTGATGTAGAGTGTTATACTTTTGTCGTTCCAAATAGTCTTTAGCTTCGCAAGGGCTACTGTGGGCTGGGCAATTCTTGGCAGTTATTCTGGTCAGGCTGCTTGGTCTGAGACATGAGCTCCAAAGTGTCTGCTGTTGGTCATAATGTCTGCTTTTTCTGCAGTGATGTGCATGCACTATGCTGAAGAACTCTTGCTTACGACATCACCAAGTCCACTAGCTCTTCATTTGTGGAACGCTTCTTTTTTAAAATCAACAAAGACGTGATAAAGATTGATTTGGTCTGCTGGCGGTTTTAATCTGCGTTGTAAATTGTAAATATGACTGGCTTGGTGTGGCTAATACTTGAATAATTCGTTAAAGGTTTAAAAATATATGAAAATCTCTGATACAATGTTTCTTTTGCATTTTTTTTTTGTAGAGTTTTTTTTTTTTTAATTTACCAAAAACTAAATGACAAAATTAAAATAAAATAAAATTTAATGAAGTCTATTTACTGACAAATCAATTTTCTTCTATTGATTCTTCTAATGGCTAATGACTTTACACAGCAATCTATGTATATAATTCTCTTCATGGCTCAACAGTTTGGATACCAAGAAGTAAAGGAAAGATCACTCTTTTATTTCTGCAATCGGACTAGAGTTACCCCACAAAAAAAGAGGGGGGAGAGAATAAGTAGTATTCAGCCGTCACTTAATAGGGTAATAGCCAATATTATGCCGCCCACGCCTAATCCGGTTCTCTCTGTGGTCTTACCTTAGACAATTAGCGCATAAACCTACCCTCCAAAGCTGTACTATCGCAATATAATATTAAGCCGAAAACAAAATATTTAGTTTTTACGGTTTCTTATTATTGCTGTAATAGAGGCGACGCCATATTGTTATGATGTTCTGGAGAGGAAGTGAAGAAAAAAATGTCACTGAACTATATATCGTTTGGAGCACTATATTATAGTTTAGGATTAGGTTTAGTAGGATCAAAATAATAGGTTTACTGCTAGGTTTAGAGGTTTAGAATAAGAATAAGGTATAGAATTAGGGTTATGGTTAGAATTAGGTTTAGGGTTAGGTTTTTATTTAGGTTTAGGGTTAGGGTTAGTGCTAGGTTTAAGGTTAGGGTTAATGCTAGGTTTAGGATTAGGTTTAAGGTTAGTGCTAGGTTTAGGGCTAGGTTTAGGTTTAGTGGTTAGGGTTTCGGCAAACACTAAACTTTACCCTAATCTTAAACCTAGCACTAAACCTATTCTAAATCTACCCCTAAACCTAATCCTAAATCTAACCCTAGCCCTAATTCTAAGCCTAATCTTAAACCTAGCACTAACCCTATTCTAAACCTAACCCTAATTCTAAACCTAATCTTAAACCTAGCACTAAACCTAATTCTAAACCTAACCCTAGCTATAAACCTAACCCAAAACCTAATTCTAACCCTAATCCTAAACCTAATTCTAACCCTAACCCTAATTCTAAACTTAATCCTAAACCTAACCCTAAACCTAATTCTAACCCTTACCCTAAAGCTAGCACTAAATCTAAATTTTGATCATACTAAATGCCTTCAAAATAATATATAGTTCAGTGATACTTGCTCTTA
This sequence comes from Biomphalaria sudanica, assembly GCA_036873155.1. Lineage (NCBI taxonomy): Eukaryota > Metazoa > Mollusca > Gastropoda > Planorbidae > Biomphalaria > Biomphalaria sudanica. Next base: position 112,377 of record JAZGLO010006018.1, read on the forward strand.
TTTTAATGTTTTTTAAACTTCTGAGATGGAGAGTTACCTCCTCTTAAGAAAGTCATAAACAAAATGGCGTATTTTTTATTACAACAATGATAAAAGAACTTGAAAACTAAATTTTTTTTTTTGGCCTAATATTAATTTGCGATGGTACAGCTTTGGGGGGTAGGTTTATGAGCCTATTGTCTACAGTAAGACCACAGAAAGAACCGGATCAGGCGTGGGCGGAATAATATCGCCTATTACCCTCAATAGCATGGCCTTGCTTAACCGTTGTAACCAAGAAGTCATGGAAAGATCACTCTCTTATTTATTTCTACCCCACGTAACTTAAGCGGCAAAAAAAAAGAGGGGGGGGGGAGAACAAGTAATCTACTCTGTATTCAGCCGTCACTAAATAGCAGGGCTGGACTCAACCGTTGTGGGCCCCATGCGAAACGGATTTCTCGTGGCCATGTTTGGGTAGGGATACGAATAATAAGTGAAAATTAAGAGTTTGTATTAGAAAATATATTCGTCTTTGCTTTACGAGCCTTGCGTGTAGCGAAGTCATACAGTATATCATTAAAATTCTGTTTCCTACATAGATCACGATCAATAGCAAGAATTACCAAATGTTTCAATCTATCTTTGAAAATTGTTGCCCACAAGTAATTCCTCATTAGTTTGAGGCGCGAGAAACTTCTTTCACCAGATTCCACAATTAGGCCTACATTTACTGCATAATGCCGTTTTTTTTTATCGCGCGTAATGACAATTTTTTGTCTATATATTTCAGGAGATTTGTATGAGTTTTCAAAAGATTTTAATAATTTCTGGAGATTTCCAGGACTTTTTCGTAAATTTCCAATTTCATGAGATTTCCAGGAGCTCCTTGTAAATCAGGAGGCCGCGGGAAATCTTTTAAAAGTTATAAAATAGTTTAATTAAATAATTTACACCTAGAATTATTGCGGGTCCCACTGAAGTGCGGGGCCCACTGCGGTCGCATAGGTAGCATGGCCTAAGGCCGGCCCTGCAAAATAGCGCGTATGCTACGCCGTGGGTCGACTAGTTAATTAATAAAGAAAATTACGAGCCAACATTGCAGGCTGACACTGAAGTGCTAGTGCTTTAAGCGAGAAAGAACAAATTGTTGTACTTGAAGTGGCTAGATTGATGCTGCTTATCCAAAGTATTTCTCCATTACTGGGGGGCGTTTGAAGATCCTTCACTTGTAAATGTTTTCTTTTGGCCCTTAAGGGAATTAACTCTTTTCATCAACTTTGGATTTAAAAGAAGAGTTCTCTTCTCATTGTTGCTTGTGTCTTTTCACTAAGTTTATATCAATTCATTATGTTTGTTTGTCTGTCTGTCTGGTAAAAAGCCTGTATGTGTTATTTTTCCCACACCCAATCTCGGATCAAGTTGAAATTTACTAAAATTATCTTTTATTTTTATAGGAAAGATTGAGGAGGGGGAATTTAAAAGAGCAAGAGAGAGAGAGAGAGAGAGAAGGAGGGGGAGAGAGAGAGAGAGAAGGAGGGGGAGAGAGAGAGAGAGTGAGAGCGGGAAGAAAGTTTCATTTTCTGTTGGAATACCTTGTTGTTGACATCCTTTTTTTTTAGAAGAAAGACTGAGAATGAAGATTTTAGGGAGAGAGAGAAAGAGATGGAGGGTTGAACAGAGAAGGCAAACAAGACAGAGAGAAAGAGATGGAGGGTTGAACAGAGAAGGCAAACAAGACAGAGAGAAAGAGATGGAGGGTTGAACAGAGAAGGCAAACAAGACAGAGAGAAAGAGATGGAGGGTTGAACAGAGAAGGCAAACAAGACAGAGAGAAAGAGATGGAGGGTTGAACAGAGAAGGCAAACAAGACAGAGAGAGAAAGAGATGGAGGATTGAACAGAGAAGGCAAACAAGACAGAGAGAAAGAGATGGAGGGTTGAACAGAGAAGGCAAACAAGACAGAGAGAAAGAGATGGAGGGTTCAACAGAGAAGGCTAACAAGACAGAGAGAGAAAGAGATGGAGGGTTGAACAGAAAAGGCAAACAAGACAGAGAGAGAAAGAGATGGAGGGTTGAACAGAGAAGGCAAACAAGACAGAGAGAGAAAGAGATGGAGGGTTGAACAGAGAAGGCAAACAAGACAGAGAGAGAAAGAGATGGAGGGTTGAACAGAGAAGGCAAACAAGACAGAGAGAGAAAGAGATGGAGGGTTGAACAGAGAAGGCAAACAAGACAGAGAGAAAGAATGGAGGGTTGAACAGAAAGGCAAACAAGACAGAGAGAGAAAGAGATGGAGGGTTGAACAGAGAAGGCAAACAAGACAGAGAGAAAGAAATGGAGGGTTGAACAGAGAAGGCAAACAAGACAGAGAGAGAAGGAGATGGAGGGTTGAACAGAGAAGGCAAACAAGACAGAGAGAGAAAGAGATGGAGGGTTGAACAGAGAAGGCAAACAAGACAGAGAGAGAAAGAGATGGAGGGTTGAACAGAGAAGGCAAACAAGACAGAGAGAGAAAGACAGAATGAAAAAAAGAAACCCTGTGTATAATGCCAGAGTTATCACACCTGTCTCTTCACTAAGTGAAATTAAGCCAGCTCATTTACCTGGCAAGGAGAGGTCATGACCCTCATCACGAATTGATTCACTCCTAAAACGCCAGAATTTTCTACAAGTGTGATGGAAATAAATAAACCCTAACCCTAACCTTTTACTCAAAGGTTCACGAAAAGTTCTTGCCACTTCAAATTTCGTTCTAAGATTTTTTGTTGTGTTTGTTCTCCTCAGGCTCTGTACGTCTGGCTAGAAACAAAGAATGCTTCAAACAGACCAAAAGTAAGACATTTACTTTTTAAACGACCATCACGCTGTTAGAAGGGTCGACCACAAAGTGCCCCATTCATAAAGTAGACATTTCTCAAGGATTGTCCGCCCCAACTGTCCTGCCAAAAAAAAAAAGATATCCGCGCTGGCAAGAGTTGAAAGAGTTGGCATTGTTCCGCGGAGCTTGTGAAATGCACGAGTGGCATCACTTCAACTCATTTGTGTATGTAGTATTGGTACTTTTTGAGGATGAGTACAGAAGAATCTCAATAAGACATTTGTCTTGACCTCTTATTTAATTCATGAATAAATGTTCTTTCCAAAGGAATGGAAACATTCTTGGCAGCTCTTTTCAAAACTGAAAATATGTTCCAAAACAGATTGTTGAAAAGTTCTAGAATATAATGGAAATAATAACAAAGTCCAATCCAAGTTTGTTTATTACCTGGCACAAACTTTTTTATTCTTTAACAGGATGACTGTTTCTCAATCTGTGATCTGCAGGACAATATCTTGCTACCATTGTTGTAGTTGTGATCCCGACTAGTTTCTAGCAGCAGAGTTGCTCAAGGGAAAGCGTTGACCTGACAAATGGGGCGGGGTGGGCGAGGCCGGTCATTTTTTTTTAAATGGTGTATTTTCGTTTTTGCTATAAATTCCAATTTGTTGAACCAAAACAAAACAAAATGACCAATGTTTCAAAACATGAAAATATCTGAAGTTAGAGACTACACTCAATCAGCGATTTTAGGACTTAAAATGTATATCGTCTTCGACAGTGACTACTCCATAAACATAAACCCAAAACTGTTTGAAAAAAACATACGAACACGTCTTCTCTAAACATGATACCTCTTCACATTCTTTGTCAAATACTTTCTCTCGACTGTTGTGCTGAAGACTTTGTTACTTAACAAGAAGATTATCTTAGACAAACAGGCCTAATACTGACCTACGTTTATATGTGTGCCTCAAATATCTCTCGCATAATAATATTGCTCAGTGCTGCCATCTTATTTGACTTCATTTGACATGCGCATTGAACCGTCATACATTTTCTGAAGATCGGAAGAAATTAAAAACGCTTTTAAAAAAAAAACGGAAAACGTGAAAACTTTAATGAGCATTCATTAAGTAAATTTAAATACCAAACACATTGTAAATAAATATGAACAGAAAAATGGAAAATTTTGTTATATTTTCCATTATTTTTTAAAATATTTTGTTATATTTCTGCCTGAAAGTTTCTTTTTTTTTCTTACACCACTTAGAAACCTCTCCAATCCAACTGCGAGAGCTCCCAGCATTCCTCGGACACTAACGAGGGCAAAAGACATTTTTTTTTTTGGGGGGGGGCACAAATATGAATAGAAAATGTAATACGATTGAAAGTGTGAATAGACAAGGTGATAAGATTGAAAGTGTGAATAGATAGTGTGATAAGATTGAATGTGTGAATAGACTATGTGATATGATTGAAAGTGTGAATAGACTATGAGATAAGATTGAAAGTTTGAATAGACAATGTGATAAGATTGAAAGTGAGAATAGACAATGTGATAAGATTGAAAGTGGGAATAGACAATGTGATAAGATTGAAAGTGTGAATAGACTATGTGATATGATTTAAAGTGTGAATAGACTATGTGATAAGATTGAAAGTGAGAATAGACAATGTGATAAGATTGAAAGTGGGAATAGACAATGTGATAAAATTGAAAGTGTGAATAGACAATGTGATAAGTTTATAGTCTGATTTGATATTGCAACGAAATCTATGGTGTGAAGAGCTAAAGTGCTAAATACATGGAAGAAATTCACAGTACTCAAAGTTTGATCGTATACTTTGAATTGAAATACGATGTGGGTTTAGGCATTAGTGTTTCTCTCATGTTTCTAGTTTTAAACACATATGTGATGTTGAGTTACGTGAAGGTATCGCTGTACATATAGAAGTGAGAAAGAGAGAGAGAGAGAAAGGCGGGAACTAAAAGAGAGAGACACGGAAAGAGAAAAAATGAGGATTTAAAAAAAAAAATTCTATGTGTAACTGTGAAGATAGTAAACTTGTAAAGCCAATTAGCCAATGTTTGTTTTTATAAGTTCTAAAAACAGAGATCGTGACCTCCCATCTATTAACTCTCTCCTCCATCAAATACTTCCCTCTATTAACTCTCTCCTCCATCAACTACTTCCCACTATTAACTCTCTCCTCCATCAACTACTTCCCTCTATTAACTCTCTCCTCCATCAACTACTTCCCTCTATTAACTCTCTCCTCCATCAACTACTCCCCTCTATTAACTCTCTCCTCCATCAACTACTTCCCTCTATTAACTCTCTCTCCTCCATCAACTACTCCCTCTATTAACTCTCTCCTCCATCAACTACTTCCCTCTATTAACTCTCTCTCCTCCATCAACTACTTCCCTCTATTAACTCTCTCCTCCATCAACTACTTCCCTCTATTAACTCTCTCTCCTCCATCAACTACTTCCCTCTATTAACTCTCTCCTCCATCAACTACTTCCCTCTATTAACTCTCTCTCCTCCATCAACTACTTCCCTCTATTAACTCTCTCTCCTCCATCAACTACTCCCCTCTATTAACTCTCTCTCCTCCATCAACTACTTTTCTCTATTAACTCTCTCCTCCATCAACTACTTCATTCTATTAACTCTCACCTCCATCAACTACTTCCCTCTATTAACTCTCTCTCCTCCATCAACTACTTCCCTCTATTAACTCTCTCTCCTCCATCAACTACTTCCCTCTATTAACTCTCTCCTACATCAACTACTTCCCTCTATTAACTCTCTCCTCCATCAACTACTCCCCTCTATTAACTCTCTCTCCTCCATCAACTACTTTTCTCTATTAACTCTCTCCTCCATCAACTACTCCCCTCTATTAACTCTCTCTCCTCCATCAACTACTTCCCTCTATTAACTCTTGCCTCCATCAACTACTTCCCTCAATTAACTCTCTCTCCTCCATCAACTACTCCCCTCTATTAACTCTCTCTCCTCCATCAACTACTTCCCTCTATTAACTCTCTCCTACATCAACTACTTCCTTCTATTAACTCTCTCCTCCATCAACTACTCCCCTCTATTAACTCTCTCTCCTCCATCAACTACTTTTCTCTATTAACTCTCTCCTCCATCAACTACTTCCCTCTATTAACTCTTTCCTCCATCAACTACTTCCCTCTATTAACTCTCTCTCCTCCATCAACTACTTCCCTCTATTAACTCTCTCCTACATCAACTACTTCCCTCTATTAACTCTCTCCTCCATCAACTACTCCCCTCTATTAACTCTCTCTCCTCCATCAACTACTTCCCTCTATTAACTCTCTCTCCTCCATCAACTACTCCCCTCTATTAACTCTCTCCTCCATCAACTACTCCCCTCTATTAACTCTCTCTCCTCCATCAACTACTCCCTCTATTAACTCTCTCCTCCATCAACTACTTCCCTCTATTAACTCTCTCTCCTCCATCAACTACTTCCCTCTATTAACTCTCTCCTCCATCAACTACTTCCCTCTATTAACTCTCTCTCCTCCATCAACTACTTCCCTCTATTAACTCTCTCCTCCATCAACTACTCCCCTCTATTAACTCTCTCTCCTCCATCAACTACTTCCCTCTATTAACTCTCTTTCCTCCATCAACTACTTCCCTCTATTAACTCTCTCTCCTCCATCAACTACTTCCCTCTATTAACTCTCTCCTCCATCAACTACTTCACTCTATTAACTCTCTCCTCCATCAACTACTTCCCTCTATTAACTCTCTCTCCTCCATCAACTACTTCCCTCTATTAACTCTCTCTCCTCCATCAACTACTTCCCTCTATTAACTCTCTCCTCCATCAACTACTTCCCTCTATTAACTCTCTCCTCCATCAACTACTCCCCTCTATTAACTCTCTCTCCTCCATCAACTACTTCCCTCTATTAACTCTCTCCTCCATCAACTACTCCCCTCTATTAACTCTCTCTCCTCCATCAACTACTTCCCTCTATTAACTCTTGCCTCCATCAACTACTTCCCTCAATTAACTCTCTCTCCTCCATCAACTACTCCCCTCTATTAACTCTCTCTCCTCCATCAACTACTTCCCTCTATTAACTCTCTCCTCCATCAACTACTTCCTTCTATTAACTCTCTCCTCCATCAACTACTCCCCTCTATTAACTCTCTCTCCTCCATCAACTACTTCCCTCTATTAACTCTCTCCTCCATCAACTACTTCCCTCTATTAACTCTTTCCTCCATCAACTACTTCCCTCTATTAACTCTCTCTCCTCCATCAACTACTTCCCTCTATTAACTCTCTCCTACATCAACTACTTCCCTCTATTAACTCTCTCCTCCATCAACTACTCCCCTCTATTAACTCTCTCTCCTCCATCAACTAATTTTCTCTATTAACTCTCTCCTCCATCAACTACTTCCCTCTATTAAATCTCTCCTCCATCAACTACTCCCCTCTATTAACTCTTTCTCCTCCATCAACTACTTCCCTCTATTAACTCTTGTCTCCATCAACTACTCCCCTCTATTAACTCTCTCTCCTCCATCAACTACTTCCCTCTATTAACTCTTGCCTCCATCAACTACTCCCCTCTATTAACTCTCTCTCCTCCATCAACTACTCCCCTCTATTAACTCTCTCACCTCCATCAACTACTCCCCTCTATTAACTCTCTCTCCTCCATCAACTACTTCCCTCTATTAACTCTCTCCTCCATCAACTACTTCCCTCCATTAACTCTCTCTCCTCCATCAACTACTTCCCTCTATTAACTCTCTCCTCCATCAACTACTCCCCTCTATTAACTCTCTCTCCTCCATCAACTACTTCCCTCTATTAACTCTTGTCTCCATCAACTACTTCCCTCTATTAAGTCTCTCTCCTCCATCAACTACTTCCCTCTATTAACTCTTGCCTCCATCAACTACTCCCCTCTATTAACTCTCTCTCCTCCATCAACTACTTCCCTCTATTAACTCTCTCCTACATCAACTACTTCCCTCTATTAACTATTGCCTCCATCAACTACTCCCCTCTATTAACTCTCTCTTCTCCATCAACTACTTCCCTCTATTAACTATCTCTCCTCCATCAACTACTCCCATCTAGTAACTCTCTCTCCTCCATCAACTACTCCCCTCTATTAACTCTCTCTCCTCCATCAACTACTCCCCTCTATTAACTCTCTCCTCCAACAACTACTTCCCTCTATTAACTCTCTCTCCTCCATCAACTACTCCCCTCTATTAACTCTCTCCTCCATCAACTACTCCCCTCTATTAACTCTCTCTCCTCCATCAACTACTTCCCTCTATAAACTCTCTCCTCCATCAACTACTTCCCTCTATTAACTTTCTCTATTCCATCAACTACTCCCCTCTATTAACTCTCTCTCCTCCATCAACTACTTCCCTCTATTAACTCTCTCCTCCATCAACTACTTCCCTCTATTACCTCTCTCCTCCATCAACTACTTCCCTCTATTAACTCTCTCCTCCATCAACTACTTTCCTCTATTAACTCTCTCCTACATCAACTACTTCCCTCAATTAACTCTCTCCTCCATCAACTACTCCCCTCTATTAACTCTCTCTCCTCCATCAACTACATTTCTCTATTAACTCTCTCCTCCATCAACTACTCCCCTCTATTAACTCTCTCTCCTGCATCAACTACTCCCCTCTATTAACTCTCTCTTCTCCATCAACTACTTCCCTCTATTAACTCTCTCCTACATCAACTACTTCCTTCTATTAACTCTCTCCTCCATCAACTACTCCCCTCTATTAACTCTCTCTCCTCCATCAACTACTTTTCTCTATTAACTCTCTCCTCCATCAACTACTTCCCTCTATTAACTCTCTCCTCCATCAACTACTTCCCTCTATTAACTCTCTCTCCTCCATCAACTACTTCCCTCTATTAACTCTCTCTCCTCCATTAACTACTTTTCTCTATTAACTCTCTCCTCCATCAACTACTTACCTCTATTAACTCTCTCCTCCATCAACTACTCCCCTCTATTAACTCTCTCTCCTCCATCAACTACTTCCCTCTATTAACTCTCTCCTCCATCAACTACTTCCCTCTATTAACTCTCTCTCCTCCATCAACTACTTCCCTCTATTAACTCTCTCCTCCATCAACTACTTCCCTCTATTAACTCTCTCTCCTCCATCAACTACTTCCCTCTATTAACTCTCTCTCTCCTCCATCAACTACTCCCCTCTATTAACTCTCTCTCCTCCATCAACTACTTTTCTCTATTAACTCTCTCCTCCATCAACTACTTCCCTCTATTAACTCTCTCCTCCATCAACTACTTCCCTCTATTAACTCTCTCTCTCCATCAACTACTTCCCTCTATTAACTCTCTCTCCTCCATCAACTACTTCCCTCTATTAACTCTCTCCTACATCAACTACTTCCCTCTATTAGCTCTCTCCTCCATCAACTACTCCCCTCTATTAACTCTCTTTCCTCCATCAACTACTTTTCTCTATTAACTATCTCCTCCATCAACTACTCCCCTCTATTAACTCTCTCCTCCATCAACTACTTCCCTCTATTAACACTTGCCTCCATCAACTACTTCCCTCAATTAACACTCTCTCCTCCATCAACTACTCCCCTCTATTAACTCTCTCTCCTCCATCAACTACTTCCCTCTATTAACTCTCTCCTACATCAATTACTTCCTTCTATTAACTCTCTCCTCCATCAACTACTCCCCTCTATTAACTCTCTCTCCTCCATCAACTACTTTTCTCTATTAACTCTCTCCTCCATCAACTACTTCCCTCTATTAACTTTCTCCTCCATCAACTACTTCCCTCTATTAACTCTCTCTCCTCCATCAACTACTTCCCTCTATTAACTCTCTCCTACATTAACTACTTCCCTCTATTAACTCTCTCCTCCATCAACTACTCCCCTCTATTAACTCTCTCTCCTCCATCAACTACTTTTCTCTATTAACTCTCTCCTCCATCAACTACTTCCCTCTATTAAATCTCTCCTCCATCAACTACTCCCCTCTATTAACTATTTCTCCTCCATCAACTACTTCCCTCTATTAACTCTTGTCTCCATCAACTACTCCCCTCTATTAACTCTCTCTCCTCCATCAACTACTTCCCTGTATTAACTCTTGCCTACATCAACTACTCCCCTCTATTAACTCTCTCTCCTCCATCAACTACTCCCCTCTATTAACTCTCTCACCTCCATCAACTACTTCTCTCTATTAACTATCTCCTCCATCAACTACTCCCCTCTATTAACTCTCTCTCCTCTATCAACTACTTCCCTCTATTAACACTTGCCTCCATCAACTACTTCCCTCAATTAACACTCTCTCCTCCATCAACTACTCCCCTC
>JAZGLO010006019.1:0-10956 GCA_036873155.1 Biomphalaria sudanica
TAACCTTACATAGGGAATGTTTATAAAAGCTAGAAGAAACTCCGAAAAAAGGGTAAGAAATTGTGTGTTCTAAAAAAAATCAAGGGTAGGCATTTTAAAGTGGCACGCAGGCGGCCACTACCACGATTACCAGTTATTGTTTTCGCGTAACTGCTTTTATTTTAAAAATTATTATCTTTAATAGAATTGGAACACTACATTTTTATTGAGTATCCATCATCTTTTATTTCACGAATGAACACATATGATCTCTGTAGTCCATAGAAATAACAGGAGGCTATTGCAATGCAGGAAGCAGCATCGGTTTCAGATCACTGACTACTACAGTGACTCGGACTCAAATAGAAAGTTAAGGAAGAAAGATCATAAATCTAGGCTTCTAGAGTCGGGTGAATAGTGCCAGTGACAAACAGAACAAGTCCTCGTCTCTCTAAGATGAAGGGGAGATTATCAGGTATTCAAATCGGAGGAAGTTAACTTGACTAGGACAAGTTAAAAATAATCATAAAAATTTTTTTTAAATAAAAGATGAACCGAGTTTAGGAAAAGACAAGATATTCTTAATCAATTCTAGTGTATCAGTTGAGTTGCTGCTGTACATCCCAAGGGTTTTTATAATGAAACCGGAAGTCTCCTGCTGGGAAACATTTGTTACAATGAAACAAAAAAAGATAGAGAACTCTACTCGTCAGAGACTGTTTTCCCTCAAACGTCTTTCTAATCTTGATTCTGTCTTAGCAAAGTCCATATGGTCAAGCTCGTTCACCATTTTGTTTTAAATTATAGATTAAAATATTTTTGCTCTAACTGCCCGACCCTCACGCATTTCCACATAATATACCGTTTAATTGACCGAAAGTTCCCTGCGTGGCCTACAAAAATGTTCGGTTTCAGGTCTTACAATAGTTTGATAACCTTCTTTTTTTTCATTACCGTGGACTCAAAATACCAAAATGTCTATATATGACGAACAAACAATGCATCTGATTACCGCAGGGCACTGTAGGCTGAAAAAGCTTTTTTTTTTTTTTCATTAACCAAAAAATGAAGGTTGACCAGATACATTTAGATTTCAATTAGCCTAGAATTAAAGGAAGATTTAAAGTTTGTTTTGCAAAGTCTTAAATTTCTGCTTTGGCCTTTACATCAAACACTATATAACTTACAAAGATTAATGGTCGCTGACACAGAACCAGACATAAAGAACCAAACAAGGTCACAAAACCAGACAATGTAACATACGAGGCGATGTCACAAAAGATAATGTCACAGAAACAGTCATTGCAACAGAAACAGTAATGACACAAAGCAGTCAATGTCACAGAACAAGACAATGTCACAGAAACAGACAATAACATAGAATCAAGCACCTTCTAAAATATTGATTTGTGTTACCAATATTTCTTTCAGAGATTTGAACTGATCATCAAACTAAAGAGAACTGCGACGAGAACATTTCTAAAACAAAAATAAAACGATAATGATGATGATAATTTTAATAAAAGTTGACATCCTCACAAGTTCTCAAATATCTCTGCTATTTAAATGTATCTTGTTTAATTTTTTTTCCCCAAATATGCATTTTCTTCTCTGAAACTTCAAGTAAAAATACTTCAAATAGAAACCTCACCGTCTTCTGGCCTGCGGTGATTTGTATCAGAAACTAAATCATACACAACAACGCCTTCATTTATAGCAACATTGTGTTTTTTTTTACTGCTTCACTTTCACGTTGTGCTAAAATTAGAAAAACACAGAACTAAAAATAGAAAATCAAATAAAGATAATTTTAGAAAAAAAAATAATTCTATAAATAGAACACGTTTGAAACCTAAGTCACGTGATGTCGAGAGACACGTGCGACTCAAACTCTCTTCTGTGACATATCACTGGCACTCCCACAATCTGATGGCTACTGTCTTCTAGCACATGTATCAACTTACTTAATAAAGCCTAATGGCTTGCTGCCGAGTCACCTTCCTGCTCTGTGTTTGTTTAGGAGAAAGAACATTTACTTGTCAAGCTTGTGGGTTGTAATTAAAACTACTAAACAACTTAAATGATTAATAGTAGGTATTGTGAGATTGACAAGATGGAGATGTTTATTGGGACAACCTACATGATTAAGATTACTGGACTTACAAGATAATTATGTTGTCGTGGTCAATACATTAGAAAAAGGAAACTTCTTGACTTAATATAATTTACTGGCATTACATACACATTTCAATGGGATTGCATGTTGAGATCACTCGTAAGTTAATGGTAATCAAACAACATAATTTTATTTCCTTGATCGTAAAATGTGAACTCTGTATTTAAAAATGTGTACACGCAATCGACTCACATAAGACTCACATAGGACATACATACGACTCACTTAGGACATACTAATGGACACTGATTACTCACACACATATCGCAGAAAAACGCGAACAATAAAAAAAAAAATCCATGATTGAAAAAAAACAAACTGGAACAACAAATACTTTTGAGAAGTCACTAGAAGTCGGAATTAACTAATCTTGTGAAAAAAACGTAGCACAAGTAGACACAGTCATGCCTTCCCATACACACACCCTACACACACACACACACACACACACACAAATGTCGCATCTGTAACGACAGCTTTAAAACTCCCCTCTGGTTATCCATTTAATCTGCTTTCCTCTCTTAGCGTGTCCGGTTGTCCAATTACTAGGAGGCGTAGGTCATTTGAAACCAGTAGTTATGGGTCTGGTATTACCTCTGGTCACGACACCTTTAGCCCCCGGGCCATAAGCAGGAACATCGAGACAGACTCACTGGTGTAATTTTTTATACTTTTTTTTCCTTTTTCCCATATTTTCTTTTCTACTGCATCCAGGCCCTAACAAACAATTTTATTGCATTTTTTGTTGTTGAAACTAACCCTTAAAGGTCTTTCCAAAATATCTTTTTATAATTTGTTTTACAAAAGATCAGATACATTTTAGTGTTGATGAAGACTACAGTGTCCAGTTCTGTTCAAAAAAGTGGTGTTGCAAAACAGACTGTTTTAAAACTCACGCAGTTGGGTGTGTGCGAGTGTGGGTTTGTGGAGGATGAAGCGAATAATGTGGGTGTGGGGAATGTGTGTTGGAGTGTGGAGGTGTGTAATTTGGCGTGAGTGGATTTTGTGGTTTTGAATGTTTCGGGTGTGGATTGTGGGTTTGTGGACTGTGTGAATGTTTGGGTGTGGAGTGTGGGTTTGTGGACTGTGTGAATGTTTGGGTGTGGAGTGTGGGTTTGTGTACTCTGTGAATGTTTGGGTATGGCGTGTGGGTTTGTAGACTGTGTGAATGTTTAGGTGTGGAGTGTGGGTTTGTAGACTGTGTGAATGTTTAGGTGTGGAGTGTGGGTTTGTAGACTGTGTGAATGTTTAGGTGTGGAGTGTGGGTTTGTGGACTGTGTGAATGTTTGGGTGTGGAGTGTGGGTTTGTGGACTGTGTGAATGTTTGGGTGTGGAGTGTGGGTTTGTGGACTGTGTGAATGTTTGGGTGTGGAGTGTGGGTTTGTGTACTGTGTGAATGTTTGGGTGTGGCGTGTGGGTTTGTAGACTGTGTGAATGTTTAGGTTTGGAGTGTGGGTTTGTAGATTGTGAATGTTAAGGTGTGGAGTGTGGGTTTGTAGACTGTGTGAATGTTTAGGTGTGGAGTGTGGGTTTGTGAACTGTGTGAATGTATGTAGCATAGAGTTGAAGTGGATGTAAATGTTAAAATATAAAAAAGATAATTCCTAAAATATCTCCTGAATGTTTTGATAATCACATTCAGAATCATGAATTTAGGGTGTAATCAAAGACTTATATATACTATATCTAGACTGGACATGGAAATTTTTTAATACTAAATAAAATGTGAAAATTTTTAGAAAGTTGGATTAAGGCGTTGTTTTGTAAAGTAGTTAAAACAAGTAAAGTTATTTGTTGTTGTTTTGTTCAACCCTAACCTATGTAACATATAATTTAATTTTTAGATCTAGATCTAGTAATTGAACATCAAAAAGAAGAGTACTCTCGTCTCATAATTATTATTTTGCAATTTTTAGATACATAATCTAGAAAGATCTATGTAATCAATCTATCTAAATGTAAATAAGATGATTTAAATCAACATGAATTATTTCCATCTAGGATTTTTTTTTGTTTCATATATTTGCCTGAATATCCGAGAAATAATTTTGAATTATTTCTAAACTTTGAAAACTAAAGATCATTACTTTTCTAAGACAGAAAAGATAGATTGGGTCGACTCCCCATAGAGCCTGAATAAAGAGTTTACGTACATAAAAATCTATATATGTATAGGTCTGTGAATCGATCAATCGCGGATACAAATTTATTTCCGGTTTCCAGTCTAGATGTAATATATAAGTCTATGGGTGTAATATTTTTTAAAATTAGATTCGTTGTTTGGATTTAACTTTTAGCAATTTGATATGTTCTAATTTTGGTTATATAATTACTTGGAGATTACATTTTGTGTATATTTTTTGCACATGGTGTGCACTTGTGTATGTACAGGGTGTGCACGTGTCTATGTGCATGGAGTGCACTCGTGTATGTATATGGTGTGCCTATTAAACCCTCTCATGGAAAACCTAAAGTCGCTATTCAGTTCATTGAACTACCTAACTTTGCAGTAAACATTTGATTTATCTTGTTTTCAAATTATACTCGGCTAAGAAGCTCAATAACTCCATCTTGTCTCTATAATATTAGCGTATATTATTCCCATTAGAATTTCTCACTGTTCGTGCTTCTAATGTGGATCGATTAAATATTAATACTAGTCTAAAAGAGAGCAGATTTATAGAAGTGGAAACTGATTGCTGTTAGCCGAAGGAATCAAACCTAATGACACTTAAATCTTCTTGACAATGTTTGTCTTTTTGTTTCAATGCCACGTGTTTCAGAAATTCTAATAACTGGGCCAACGACCTTATGAATGTCAATTTGACATTTTAAATATATTCCAGTCTGAGCGTTTAGTAGAATAGTTCAGGCCTTAAATTTCAGACAGTCACTCGAGGGTGATACAGCCTTCCCCTTTTCCAAATCACACATATTTCTACATTTAGTGGCCATAATTTGAAAATCAAATCGTGTTAATGCCATTAAATGCGTGTTTAATTTGTGTACTAGCCGGATATGACCCGCGGACCTTAATTTATGTATCACTCATCTAGCGCAAAAGAAACAGAAAAAAAAATCTTATAAGTAAAGGTAATGCATGAATCTAAAATCTTATAAATTGAATATCTTTAGAACTCGGATGTAGGGGCTTAGTAGTCCATGTCTAACACTTTGAATTCACTTTGACCTACATGTTATATATTTCTATTCTTTAATTTACAGATGTTATTTCAAAAACAAAAAATGACGCCCTACGCCTTTCCCTGTGTTAATATAGTCATGCAGGTTAATCAGTGACTTTAACTCTGCCAAGTTGTTAGTTTTCCTGGCCAATTCAGACAACCCAATACATTCTTTAATAACACTAGGAAAGAAGAAGCATTTGTACTACTTTGTCCTAATGTGCATATAGAATAAGAAATGTAAGTTTATCTATTTGTCTTTCTGAGTATTTTATTTTGTTTTCTCACTACTAGGATACCTCGATAGTTTTTTTCTATATAAATTTCTCTCCCCCCCCCCCCTCTCTCTCTCTCTATCCCTGTCTTTTTTTCTCTGTCTCTCTCTCTCTCACTCTCTCACCTCTTTCGTTCCCTCTCTCGCTCTCTCTCTCACTCACTCACCTCTATCGTTCCCTCTCTCTCTCTCTCTCACTCACCTCTTTCTTTCCCTCTCTCTCTCTCTCTCTCTCTCTCTCTCACTCACCTCTTTCGTTCCCTCTCTCTTAAATTTTCCAAGACAAACTCCGTGTTTTGATTCCTCCTTTTGTCAACCAAAAGGGACATAATCACCGACGAAACATCTTGTATAATTAGAAATAAAAGGGGGACGACAACAGAAGCGAACTGCTTCAAGACAATGAGAGATAATTCAATCTAGCCCTGAGCAGCTCTTTGCCAGACTAGTTCACTCATCATTGTCACCACGATTCCTGTGTCCTCACCAACATTGGGAAGTCTCGCTAGGAGTAGAAATTACAAAGAGCTGTAGTAATCTAGAAGCACGCTAAGCACGTGAGTCGGGCACTAGGAAGAAAGGGGCATCTAAATAGGACTAAATATTTGACTTCACTGTTTTCTTTTGCTACTTTAAAAAAAAAATACTTTCGTCTATTCTTTGTAATTATAAAGATCTGTTTTAAATATTTCTTGTATGCTAAGCAACAAAAGCAAATTAGTTGTTTAAGGAAAAAGGAACAGAAAAAAAAACATAACCATATCCACTATATTTATCCACATTAAATTATTTACAGAGATAATTTATCAAATTTAATTAACCATGATGTGCATGATAATAATTTTTATATTATCCATTTAAAGCTTCTGACTTCTGTGTTAGTGCACAGACGAGTTATGGGTAAAAAAAATGGTAGTCTTAGTTAGTCCTGTGAGAATATCGAATAGTTCTGTTTCATTAACAAGATAATTTATAGTTTTTTAATTGCCTAAAAGGGAGATACATTCTAAACTAAATAGATCTAATCATGATCACGTTCATTGTAAGTCTACAAATGTAGACAAATTTTTTATTTAAAACATTAAAATAAGCTACTTCTGCTTCGAGAAAAAATATAACTTATTTTTATACTAACCCCATTCTAATTATTCTCATTTTGTGTCTTGCCTTACTAGTCTTGAAGGAGGTCTACTGAAACACGGAGTACGCTATTCTTTGTAAAGGCACGTCTGAAATATTTACAATAAGTAAACAAAACAAACAAAATGGAAAGACCTAAAAAGTAACTAAAACTTTTATTACTAAATACTTTTACCGTAAAATTATAAAATTACCAGCACGATGCTGCACTATTGCATAACATAATTAGTTCAAATATTAGAAAGTTGTATAAGTCAAAAGATAGATAGTGTGTTATGTTATTAAATAAGTTGTTAACTAAAAAAAATGATAGGTCAATAAGTAGTTACGTTATTAAGCTAATATAAATAAGTTAGTATGTTATTTCTTTTTTTAATTAAAAAAAAATGTTAGCAAGTTTATAAATACGGTCCTACGCCCATACGGTTCTAGAATTGTACGCTTATGAATTAATTGATAAGAAAATACGCGACATTTAACGAGTACAAATTTCTTGGGAAGATATCGCTATAATTAGAAAATTAAAATCTATCTTAGAAAATGGTGAGTTTATCTCTTTGGCACACAAAAAATTATTTCAGATCACGTGGTATGATTAACAAATCAAAGAAGACAGCAAACATCCTGATATTTGAAAAGACAAGACATCTTGACAAATTGTACACAGGGGAATCAGACGACGGAATCATCCGATTTGCTAATGACCCTTGAATAGCACGTCAACAAAGCTATGCTTCCTATGACACTAGAATATTAATGAAGAGTTGTCGTATAAAAAAAAATAATTTTCTATTTGCAAAGTTTTGTGCAAACTTTATATCTCAATAATGTAGAAGTTATTTCCCTTTTTAAACTTAATTGACTAAATTGGCTATTTTTATTTAATCGATGCATGTTTTGTTAAGTACAATAAATAGTTTCAACTTGATTAGGAATAGGTGTGTGAGAAAAGACATGTAAAATTTTCTTATGGGAATAAACCCCACATAGTTAGCCATATCACTGAATACTGAGGATTTCCGGTTTAAAAAAATAATAAACTGTAGCCTAGGAAGTAGGAAGAAATCCTCGCGCGTAGCCAAAGTGTAAGTCTACTATTAGTAAACGATCGACTTCTAGAAGATGCGCAATACAGAAAGTGGTTAGAGGATAGCATTTCTTGAGAATGTCTTTGACTGACATCCCTTTGTGTCTATAAGAGAGACACTAAGTGACCATCAAAGTGAGAAAATATATTTGGCTAGGTTGGTTTTGGTTTTATTAAAACAAGAACTTATTTGTCAAAAGAATTGAAAACAAGAAGCTGGAAAAGACATGTTCATTGAAAATTGTGGTTTTTAGATTGTCTTAAGAAGACTTGCTATAAATACAAAAAATGTAATACAAAATTAAAAATAAATCATGAGCAGCTCAACATCTATCAAAGTCAATTGACATCTCCTAAATAAGCTGTCTCGGTTTCAATTTTAAACGTACTGCTAGCTTCGTTTTCTTTCCCGCCATCTGTTGTCCATGATAACCCGAGTCGGCCACTTGAATCCCTGTTGATTAAAGCTAAAAGATAAATGGACTGGTTGAAGAAAAGAGGGTCAGAGCAAATAGGTCCCACCGAGCCAGGGGCGACTTCTTCCGAGGAAATCTGATGAGGACTTTCATTGTCTTGTGACTACTTTTGTTACTCAATTAGTTACAACCTACACACACAGACAAGTACACACACAATTAGTTACAACCTACACACACAGACAAGTACACACACACAGACACACAATGTGACCACACACACACACCTCATAATACCATACACACAAGGGTTAAAAGTGATGAAGAAATTGAGTTATTGGGTTGTTCCATTGTTTCCCCTTGTAGATCAAGTTCTAGTGTCCTCTCATTTCTACTAAAACAAAAAAAAATTGGTTTTGAAATAAATAGATCAATTTTTATTTCTAGAGTTGTTTTTTTTTTTTTTTTGTGGTTATTTTGCTTGTCGATTTATTATCCAGAAGGGTTGTGAGCTTCTGTGTGTTTACATGTATGTGTGTGTGCTTTCAGTACTCAATGTCATTTTAAAAGTGTTTATATATATATTTTTGCATTTCACTCGGTATATTCTTTTTTTCATATGAATGAATTTTTTTAGTATTTGTAAAGAGTTTCTGTCCAACATGATTAGAGTCAAAGAAAAATGTGACCGATAGATCACAGACTATTTAAAAAATAATATTAAACACACTACTTTTAAAACTCCCCCCCCCCTCTCCATGATAACACCAACAAAAAAACTATAAAAAAAAAAAAACAAAAAAAAAAAAAAAACCATTAATTCTCTAATGATACAAAGCTTCTATCAAATCACTTTGTCTCTCGGTCTGTCAGTCTGGTTCAAGTTTTGAACACTTATTTGTCTCAAGTATTTGTCTCAAGTATTTGTCTCACGTATTTGTCTCACTTATTTGTCTCACTTATTTGTCTCAAGTATTTGTCTCACGTATTTGTCTCACTTATTTGTCTAATTTATTTGTCTCATTTATTTGTCTCACTTCTTTGTCTCATTTATTTGTCTCACTTATTTGTCTCAAGTATTTGTCTCACTTATTTGTCTCACTTATTTGTCTCATTTATTTGTCTCATTTATTTGTCTCACTTATTTGTCTCAAATATTTGTCTCACTTATTTGTCTTACTTATTTGTCTCACTTATTTGTCTCACTTATTTGTCTCACTTATTTGTCTCACTTATTTGTCTCAAGTATTTTTCTCACTTATTTGTCTCAAGTATTTGTCTCACTTATTTTTCTCACTTATTTGCCTCACTTATTTGTCTCACTTATTTGTCTCACGTATTTGTCTCACTTATTTTTTTCTCAATTATTTGTCTCACTTATTTGTCTCACTTATTTGTCTCAAGTCTTTGTCTCACTTATTAGGCTCACTTATTTGTCTCAAGTATTTGTCTCACGTATTTGTCTCACTTATTTGTCTCATTTATTTGTCTCACTTATTTGTCTCACTTATTTATCTCACTTATTTGTCTCACGTATTTGTCTCACTTATTTGTCTCACTTATTTGTCTCACTTATTTGTCTCACTTATTTGTCTCACTTATTTGTCTCAAGTATTTGATTCACTTATTTGTCTCACTTATTTGTCTCACTTATTTGTCTCACTTATTTGTCTCACTTATTTGTCTCACTTATTTGTCTCACTTATTTGTCTCACTTATTTGTCTCACTTATTTGTCTCACTTATTTGTCTCACTTATTTGTCTCACTTATTTGTCTCACTTATTTGTCTCACTTATTTGTCTCACTTATTTGTCTCACTTATTTGTCTCACTTATTTGTCTCAAGTATTTGTCTCAAGTATTTGTCTCACTTATTTGTCTCACTTATTTGTCTCAAGTATTTGTCTCACGTATTTGTCTCACTTATTTGTGTCACTTATTTGTCTCATTTATTTGTCTCACTTATTTGTCTCAAGTATTTGTCTCACTTATTTGTCTTACTGATTTGTCTCACTTATTTGTCTCACTTATTTGTCTCACTTATTTGTCTCACTTATTTGTCTCACGTATTTTTCTCACTTATTTGTCTCAAGTATTTGTCTCACTTATTTTTCTCACTTTTTTGCCTCACTTATTTGTCTCACTTATTTGTCTCACGTATTTGTCTCACTTATTTTTTTCTCAATTATTTGTCTCACTTATTTTTCTCACTTATTTGTCTCAAGTCTTTGTCTCACTTATTAGGCTCACTTATTTGTCTTAAGTATTTGTCTCACGTATTTGTCTCACTTATTTGTCTCACTTATTTGTCTCACTTATTTGTCTCATTTATTTGTCTCACTTATTTGTCTCACTTATTTGTCTCACTTATTTGTCTCACTTATTTGTCTCACTTATTTGTCTCAAGTTTTTGTCTCACGTATTTGTCTCACTTATTTGTCTCACTTATTTGTCTCATTTATTTGTCTCACTTATTTGTCTCACTTATTCGTCTCACTTTTTTGTCTCAAGTATTTGTCTCACTTATTTGTCTTACTTATTTGTCTCACTTATTTGTCTTACTTATTTGTCTCACGTATTTATCTCACGAATTTGTCTCACTTATTTGTCTCACTTATTTGTCTCACTTATTTGTCTCGCGTATTTATCACACGAATTTGTCTCACGAATTAGTCTCACTTATTTGTCTCACGTATTTA
>JAZGLO010006020.1:0-27015 GCA_036873155.1 Biomphalaria sudanica
AAATTTACCGAAATGACCTTAGCAGTGAGCGGAGCCCTGGGAGAGCGTCATATCAGCGCCACGAATCTATGTAATAAGGGCTGACCTAGACAAATGTTTCTCTTTATCGCGGGTTCCCACTAAGCCGGGGGCCTAGGGTGGTTGTACCACTCGCCAACCTCTAACCGGCTCCGAGGTGTAGAAGGAGATGTCTGTTTTTTAATTTTTAAACCGCTGTACTTATAAGTATAACTATGCCATTTTGCTGGAGTATTGATGTTTGCCTGAGTAACAAACCGCTAGGCTGCCAATGAAAGGGAGCTTGAGTTCGAGTCCTGAATCGAGTTGTGTTTGCTGAGCGACAAACCGCTGGGCTGCCTATCAAGGGGAGCTTGAGTTCGAGTCCCGAATCGAGTTGTGTTTGATGAGCGACAAAAGACAGCAAGGAAACCTTCTGTCCAGATCCACAAAAAGAGATCAGACCAGAGCGCGCTAAGCATGTGTGTATCATGAAAGATGCGCTGTAAAAAAAAAAGTAAAACAATAATTAAAACAGAGGTTCTCAAACTTTTTTGACCAGGGGAACCCTTTACTTAGTCAAAATTTGCCCACCACCGCTGGGGGGTCCGCGGACCACAATTTGAGAACCATAGAATTAGAAGACTGGAATATATCCATGAAGAAATGTTAATACATCGTGTTTTAGTCTTAATATTGAGGAGAATTTACAAACTTTTGTTTGTACATTGTTGTTTGTAGTGATGGGGGGAAAATGTCTCCTGAAGAAATAAAGTACGTGAGAAGAAACAGATTGAATGGAATGTATCTCTTTGAGAGGCTGCAGGCTTCTCGTGCATTACGAGGAGGAGTTCTGTTCCGGAAATATTGAAAAGTTAATCTAGTACATTCTGAGATCATCATATTCTAATCGAACGACTAACGATTGTGTGCTGTGTCCCTCAAATGCCAGGTGCAAGTTAATGATGCAATGTATGTGACAATATAAATTGAAAACACTTTGACGGGATTGTGCTCCAGTATATGTCCTGCATAGATGTTAGTGTAAACTCGTTAATCAATGACCGGATGTTAGCGTCTTCCTTTCTTTCCAAAAACATGCTCTTAAAGAATGTCAGTCAGGGCAGAGAAGACAATGTAGCAGCCCAGGAAATAATTAAAATGGCTTTAACAAAAAGAGGAGCCTCCATGAACTTAAATTAAAATAAAAAGAAAAAAGTAAACACATATACTTATTACATTAGATATGCTGAATTGTGGCTGCATTTTGCACACATCATAGGGACAATATTCCATGCAGGAGTTCTACTTATTGATGGACAGAATATTAGTGCTCTTGAAGCCTGAAAACTTGAAATGGTTCCTCCTCAAAGAAGTGCCAATGCAACTTACTATTATTACGCTATCCGTTTATTACCCATGTCTCAGATCCATATAGAAGGGTTGAGTCTACATGAGCTCTTTCACCAAAGATGCTTGCGCGCCATCATTGACATACGGTGGCAAGACCGCACTACAAACAGCGATGTCCTTGCAAACGCCGGTATGGACAGTATAGAGGGACTTCTTATGGTCCGGCAGTTACGCTGGGTAGGGCACGTATCCCGTATGGCCACAGGCATTCTTTTTTAGTGAGCTAATAGGTGGTCGACGTAACAGAGGCGCCCCACGGAAACGCTTCAAAGACCTGCTTAAAAGTCAACTTGCCTTCGCTGACAAAGAAAAGAGCACCTGGGTGCATGCGTTTCAGAACGAGACATCTGGAGGTCACTCACAAAGAACGCAGGATATACATTTGAGGCCAAAAGAAAATCCGCTGCCGAGGACAAGACGCAGACGGCGAAAAGAAAATCTTAATCGACCACCGGTGGACAATGGTTGTGCTTGCCCTGGAAGTGTCAAAATATGTAGGTCACAGCTGGGGCTGCGTATCCACGGGAAATACTGCATTCTTCATTAATCTTTGGACTCGAAGTCAGACCTTATTATTATTATTATTACGCTAGGTGTTTAGAACAAGGGAAGTAGCAGCGACAATCTTAAACCTTTACAAAAATTGTACCGACTATTTCAGAAAAAGACGCAGCCTATTCGACAGCTTAACTCCTTCAGATGGACCGCACAGAAAGATTATTTAGGAAAACGTTTCAGAGAGCCCGAAATTATTTAACTCTTTCTCTCCTAACAGACGCTACCAACGTTGATTCCACCAGAATGTGGTAAATAATTACGGAGAGAAAGAGTTAAATTATAGTGTCTACATTATGTGTGTACATTGTGTGTACATTTTGTGTGTACATTGTGTATACGTTGTGTGTACATTTTGTGTGTACATTGTTAGTACATTTTGTGTGTACATTGTTTTTACATTTTGTGTGTACATTGTGTGTACATTTTGTGTGTACATTGTGTGTACATTGTGATGCATACAAATAAAGTCTAAGCTGTTGAAAGCAATATTGCTCGGGGAAAAAAAATCTAGGCCTTTTCCATTAAAGTCCCACTATTTGTCCTTCTTTCGCTCCCCAAATACCTGGTCCCCTTATATTTTATATAGTATATTCTTAAAATAAATTTTCTGCACTTCCTTCAAGTTCAAGTGAACACTTTCTGTCCTAATAGAGTTAATGTATATGATGTCAGCATTAACAGATGGACACACTCACACACGCTCACACACACACTTACAAAGTAAATAAATCCTTCTCATTGTTAACTCATATTTACACACTTCCGTAAACTGTCCATTCATTATAAGAAAAGAAATGAGGTTTATATACGGAGTATATTCATTCATGTCTGACTGGATAGGGTTAAATGGTTAAATGGTCATTTTCCTCTCTTGAAATATTGCTTAAGACGAGACAGGACATCTGTCATCTGGCCTCTCCTTGGTCTATAGTTTTAACATCTTCCTTATTTTATAGATGTAGTGATGGATTTTCATAATTAAGTTAATCACGGTAATCTGCCCTTTGTTTATGTTTTTATTTTTAAGATCAGGTCTACATTGGAAAATAATACATCTAGAGTGAAAAAAGAAGAGAACACCATATAGAGAATTGTGGGGGAGATATAATGGAACCTAAAAAAAAAGAAAGCTTAAGAAAATCAAGAATCAGATTTGGAAAGATTTTCAAATTAAAAAAAAAAGGATAAAATAAAACAAATTTGATCATAATAAATAAAACAAGTTTACTTTGCGCTCTAATCGAAAGTAATTAGATATTTAACTCTACGGTAATAAACATAGGGCATACACATTATTAGCTTGTAGACATAGAAATAAATTGGTAAAAGAGACCATCTTTATCGTTCGTTGAATATGCTATCTAAATCGGCATTTTAAGAGGGCACAGTTTATATGTGTATTGAACTAGCCTTACAACACTCGTGGCTACTCCCATTGATATGTTCATCCATCTCCTTTCTACATTTAGAACTTCAAATAAACGGGCCGCATTTGAACCAACCCCTCCCCCTAACATTCTTTTTAGGTCATGAACTCTAGTATCTGTTATACTGGACTGGAACAGTTCGCTCTCTCTTCTCTTTTCTTCTCTCACTCTCTCTTCTCCTTCTCTCACTCTCTCTTCTCCTTCTTTCACTCTCTCTCTTCTCCTGCTCTTACTCTCTCTTCTCTTCACTTCTTCTTCTCTCACTCTCTCTTCTCCTTCTTTCACTCTCTTTTCTCTTCTCCTTCTCCCCTCTCTCTTCTCCTTCTTACACTCTCTCTTCTCCTGCTCTTACTCTCTCTTCTCTTTTCTCCTTCTCCCACTCTCTCTTCTCCTACACTCACTCTCTCTTCTCCTTCTCTCACTCTCTCTTCTCCTACACTCACTCTCTCTTCTCCTTCTCTCACTCTCCCTTCTCCTACTCACACTCTCTCTTCTCTTTCTCTCACTCTCTCTTCTCCTTCTCTCACTCTCTCTTCTCCTACACTCACTCTCTCTTCTCTTCTCCTTCTCTCACTCTCTCTTCTCCTACTCTCACTCTCTCTTCTCTTTCTCTCGCTCTCTCTTCTCCCTCACTCTCTCTTCTCTTCTCCTTCTCTCACTCTCTCTTCTCCTACACTCACTCTCTCTTCCCTTTTCCTTCTCTCACTCTCTCTTCTCTTTCTCTCGCTCTCTCTTCTCCTTTCCTCTCTCTTCTCTTCTCCTTCTCTCACTCTCTCTTCTCCTGCTCTCACTTTCTCTTCTCCTTCTATCACTCTCTCTTCTTTTTATCTCACCCTCTCTTCTCCTGCTCTCACTCTCTCTTCTCCTTCTCTCACTCTCTCTTCTCTTCTCCTGCTCTCACTCTCTCTTCTCCTTCTCTCACTTTCTCTTCTCCTGCTCTCACTCTCTTCTCCTTCTCTCACTTTCTCTTTTCTTCTCCTTCTCTCACTCTCTCTTCTCCTACACTCACTCTCTCTTCTCTTTTCCTTCTCTCACTCTCTCTTCTCTTTCTCTCGCTCTCTCTTCTCCCTCCCTCTCTCTTCTCTTCTCCTTCTCTCACTCTCTCTTCTCATTCTCTCACTCTCTCTTCTCCTTCTCTCACTCTCTCTTCACTTTCTATCACTCTCTCTTCTCCTTCTTTCACTCTCTCTTTTCCTTCTCTCACTCTCTCTTCTCCTTCTCTCACTCTCTCTTCTCTTCTCCTTCTCTCATTCTCTCTTCTCCTTCTCTCACTCTCTCTTCTCTTCTCCTGCTCTTACTCTCTCTTCTCCTTCTCTCACTCTCTCTTCACTTCTCCTTCTCTCACTCTCTCTTCTCCTTCTCTCACTCTCTCTTCTCTTCTACTGCTTTTACTCTCTCTTCTCATTCTCTCACTCTCTCTTCTCCTTCTCTCACTCTCTCTTCACTTTCTCTCACTCTCTCTTCTCTTTCTCTCACTCTCTCTTCTCCTTCTCTCACACTCTCTTCTCCTTCTCTCACTCTCTCTTCTCTTCTGCTCTCACTCTCTCTTCTCCTTCTATTACTCTTTCTTCTCCTTCTCTCACTTTCTCTTCTCCTTCTCTCACTCTCTCGTCTCCTGCTTGCACGCTCTCTTCTCTTCTCTTTCTCTCACTCTCTCTTCTCCTTCTTTCTCTCAGTAGATCTAGATCTAGATTCTAGAGAAATGACGGTGCTACATAATATGCTCTTGTTGTCTAGACACGAGCGATATCATTATAGTCATTGCTTTATTTTAAAAAAAAGAAATAGATCTTTTTAATGCTATTAGACTAGATGTTGTTCTTCATTTCGACCGTGTTTAAAAGGAAGCGGAAATGAAAATACAATATGACGTAAGGCATATTTAAATTAAGTTGAATTATGGGAAAAGAAAGAAAATATGCTTTAACACTAAGGAAGTCTTGTTTTTGTGGTATTTGTATTTAAGTTTTATATATAGACTGCGGCCTTCAGGGAAAATACCGAAAATCAAATACAAAGTTTTAAATGAAAGTTCGCTTTTCTTTTTTTTTGTGTGTTGCAAATCGTGGCATTCAGACTGCGAATATATCTATCTTACCAAGCTTCTAAGAGATATATGGTATGTACGAACTTTCATGCGAATTCGTTCGGCTGTTGCAGAGATCTCTTGATAGATCAGTCAATCAATAGTCAGAAGTATTTTTGCGTTAATATTATAATAAATACAACATGATTACCATATACAATATCCGCACTTTAAAAAGAAGGGCCTAAACATTCTTTGCAACAGTTCTATATTTGTTAACAAATTCAGGAAATGGGGGAGGAAGGGTAACTATCCGTCATTTTTAACAATGGTGTAGCTTAAAAGAATAAAAACAGCAAACACATTTAAATCAAACATAATTTTAAAAAAGTATTAGGTCTATATCAAGGGATATATAGGCTCTTTCTGTTGTCATAAGGCTCGTCTCTACAAGAAGTCAACTTTCAAAAGACTACTCTCTACAAGAAGTCAACTTGTCTTCATTTGCTTGTATATTTTTATTACAACACCAAGTTTATCATAAAAGTATGTTTACAAAATTCATTACATAATGTATTTAGTCTGGTGTAAAATTATACAACACATTTTTAGCGAAAAAAACAACTTATGTATATGTGGAAGTAATAGACTTGTTTACTGTAACCCTCAGAAAATAACATCTTTTTATATGGCTCTATGATCAACTTATTATGTGGCTCTACGATCAACTTATTATGTGGCTCTATGATCAACTTATTATGTGGCTCTATGATCAACTTATTATGTGGCTCTACGATCAACTTATTATATGGCTCTATGATCAACTTATTATGTGGCTCTATGATCAACTTATTATGTGGCTCTATGATCAACTTATTATATGGCTCTATGATCAACTTATTATGTGGCTCTATGATCAACTTATTATGTGGCTCTATGATCAACTTATTATATGGCTCTATGATCAACTTATTATATGGCTCTATGATCAACTTATTATATGGCTCTATGATCAACTTATTATGTGGCTCTATGATCAACTTATTATATGGCTCTATGATCAACTTATTATGTGGCTCTACGATCAACTTATTATATGGCTCTATGATCAACTTATTATATGGCTCTATGATCAACTTATTATGTGGCTCTATGATCAACTTATTATATGGCTCTATGATCAACTTATTATGTGGCTCTATGATCAACTTATTATGTGGCTCTACGATCAACTTATTATGTGGCTCTATGATCAACTTATTATATGGCTCTATGATCAACTTATTATGTGGCTCTATGATCAACTTATTATATGGCTCTATGATCAACTTATTATATGGCTCTATGATCAACTTATTATGTGGCTCTATGATCAACTTATTATATGGCTCTACGATCAACTTATTATGTGGCTCTATGATCAACTTATTATATGGCTCTATGATCAACTTATTATGTGGCTCTATGATCAACTTATTATATGGCTCTATGATCAACTTATTATGTGGCTCTATGATCAACTTATTATATGGCTCTATGATCAACTTATTATGTGGCTCTACGATCAACTTATTATATGGCTCTATGATCAACTTATTATGTGGCTCTATGATCAACTTATTATATGGCTCTATGATCAACTTATTATATGGCTCTATGATCAACTTATTATATGGCTCTATGATCAACTTATTATGTGGCTCTATGATCAACTTATTATGTGGCTCTACGATCAACTTATTATGTGGCTCTATGATCAACTTATTATATGGCTCTATGATCAACTTATTATGTGGCTCTATGATCAACTTATTATATGGCTCTATGATCAACTTATTATATGGCTCTATGATCAACTTATTATGTGGCTCTATGATCAACTTATTATATGGCTCTACGATCAACTTATTATATGGCTCTACGATCAACTTATTATGTGGCTCTATGATCAACTTATTATATGGCTCTATGATCAACTTATTATGTGGCTCTATGATCAACTTATTATATGGCTCTATGATCAACTTATTATATGGCTCTATGATCATTTTATTATGTGGCTCTATGATCAACTTATTATGTGGCTCTATGATCAACTTATTATATGGCTCTATGATCAACTTATTATATGGCTCTATGATCAACTTATTATATGGCTCTATGATCAACTTATTATATGGCTCTATGATCAACTTATTATATGGCTCTATGATCAACTTATTATGTGGCTCTATGATCAACTTATTATGTGGCTCTAAGATCAACTTATTATGTGGCTCTATGATCAACTTATTATGTGGCTCTATGATCAACTTATTATGTGGCTCTATGATCAACTTATTATGTGGCTCTATGATCAACTTATTATGTGGCTCTATGATCAACTTATTATATGGCTCTATGATCAACTTATTATATGGCTCTATGATCAACTTATTATGTGGCTCTATGATCAACTTATTATGTGGCTCTATGATCAAGTTATTATGTGGCTCTATGATCAACTTATTATGTGGCTCTATGATCAACTTATTATATGGCTCTATGATCAACTTATTAAATGGCTCTATGATCAACTTATTATATGGCTCTATGATCAACTTATTATGTGGCTCTACGATCAACTTATTATATGGCTCTATGATCAACTTATTATATGGCTCTATGATCAACTTATTATATGGCTCTATGATCAACTTATTATATGGCTCTATGATCAACTTATTACGTGGCTCTATGATCAACTTATTATATGGCTCTATGATCAACTTATTATGTGGCTCTATGATCAACTTATTATGTGGCTCTATGATCAACTTATTATGTGGCTCTATGATCAACTTATTATGTGGCTCTATGATCAACTTATTATATGGCTCTATGATCAACTTATTACGTGGCTCTATGATCAACTTATTATGTGGCTCTATGATCAACTTATTATATGGCTCTATGATCAACTTATTATGTGGCTCTATGATCAACTTATTATGTGGCTCTATGATCAACTTATTATGTGGCTCTACGATCAACTTATTATGTGGCTCTATGATCAACTTATTATGTGGCTCTACGATCAACTTATTATGTGGCTCTATGATCAACTTATTATGTGGCTCTATGATCAACTTATTATGTGGCTCTACGATCAACTTATTATATGGCTCTATGATCAACTTATTATGTGGCTCTATGATCAACTTATTATGTGGCTCTATGATCAACTTATTATGTGGCTCTATGATCAACTTATTATATGGCTCTATGATCAACTTATTATGTGGCTCTACGATCAACTTATTATATGGCTCTATGATCAACTTATTATGTGGCTCTATGATCAACTTATTATGTGGCTCTATGATCAACTTATTATGTGGCTCTATGATCAACTTATTATGTGGCTCTACGATCAACTTATTATGTGGCTCTATGATCAACTTATTATGTGGCTCTATGATCAACTTATTATGTGGCTCTATGATCAACTTATTATATGGATTAATGATAGGCCCACATCGACCGTGAGTTGCAGGCTTATTCCCCCTCCAGATATTAACTTAATAACAAAACTGGATGTCCAGTTTATTACTTTTCTTTTTCCTTTAATGTTCATCCCATCTCATTAAGAAGGGCAAGCTGTGGGTCAGGTGGAAATATTGGTCAATATCCCTTTCCTTGTTCTTTGCTTTCGTGTGTGTTTATCTGTGTGTGTGTGTGTGCGCGCCATATTCTATAATATATTTTTGTATTTCATGTCTAATTTCTTTGTCCATTTATTTTTCTACTCATTACTTCCTCTTTGAGTTCATCAGCGGTTCTCAACATCCGACCATTGTTAAGAACCTCAACTTTCTTATTCAGCGTGTATTAACCATTTTAATAGTAAACCCCTGTGATGCTCACACTACGGCACGCGGGCCATATCCGGACCGTGACGTGGTGCTTTCCGGCTGTTCGAAACTTTAGCCTCCCAGTTTATTATGTAGTCACAGCCACCCAGAGCATCGGTTCCATTGGACTCGGTGATATTGTGATGTCGTGATGCTCAGGACTAATATGTCTAAAATGTAAAAGAACCTTTGATTGAAAATAGGTTTTAAAAGGTTGTGAAGTATCGGTTTGTAGGCTAAACCTTGATACTGTTATTCAGTATTCCAGAACTAACTTGATCAGTCACACTTGATTCTGTCCCTTCTCAAGTCGAAACCAAAACCGAAAACTCATCTTCGAGCTGAAGCGAGTGACGTTATGCATTATAAAAAACAACAACATTGTTTTCCTGCCGTGACGTCATTCGGAACAATTTCATTCATAAAAAAACGGCGTAACTTGAATTAAATTTTTTAAGATTGTAATTGTAAAAATGATTACGGTCAAATTACATTCTTCACTGTGTGGCCAACCACCTAGAGATTTTTTTTATTCAAAAAGATATACATACACTGTTACAATTGGGGGGGGGGGAACAAAGAAGTGCAAGCAAATTGTAAAAACTAAAATTAAAGATAATTACTGACACCAGTTTGTATCCTGATTTTTGGGGATTCCCCATGTCATTTTCGTAGTTTCCCGATCTAGTCCTACTCTAAGGATTTCTTTATCAGATTGCAAGATGGTTTATCTATTAAACGTATTCTGCTGCCCATTTGCTTCTGTCTTCTCAATAACTTTATTTGCCCTGAGGACAGCGAGATTGTATACAGGAACTTTACAAATGGGAACATTAATCTACTTTTATTTTTTTAATGCCAAAGCTCGAATGAACTCTAAAAAGTAGAAATAAGAATAGAATGGGGGAAAAATTAGAAATATCTTCCAACCATTTAATTATAATGTCAGAGTAACCCAGACAAGCAAAATTGTTATTAAAAGTGTATTTCTACTCCCGTAAGACAAAACATGTTGGTTATATAACCAGTGCTACTAATCAGGATGGTTTCAATAGTTATGTGTTGTTGTTGTTTTCCCCACTGGTTTGAGAAGAAGTGTCAGTTTCTCAAACTGTCACTAAAGCTAAAACTACGACTGCTCTATTGATATCATTGCTTCAAGATAGTTGTGGTTACAAGCAGGTATTTTAAGGCATGGCAGGTGGGGGATAACTGCCTCTAGGGACACCCAAAATATTGATAAAAAGAAATATTCGAATTTCGACGGTTGGCAAAACGACAACGAGACGCTTTTTGTTGACAACAAGGGTAGCAAGAGAAGGAAATGTACGATAACAGAACATGCCAAACTGGACGAGCCTTGAACTGGGGCACACTTTCGCGTCAACAGAAAACATAAGGAAATAGCACTTGTCAACTTTACAGGTGTAAACGACAATGGGGCAAACAAATGGACGTCCCTGATATTAGATTTCCCTATTTCTGTATTCCTCCCCAATATATCTGACTGTTTATCTACTGTTACAAACCGATATTTCTTCTCATTCGATAATAGGTCTATATAGAGTAGAATAATAGAGGACTGAATGTTATTTTTAAAATGCAAGCAAGGTAGGAGGTTTTAAAAAAAAAGGGTCATTAGATTTAGACTAGCTCAAACAGTGGCGCGCACCTGTAACACGTGGAACTGCATCCAGTAACTGTATGTTGGCTTAAGAAGTAAGAAAGTCAGAGAGAGAGAGAGAGAGAAGTTTGGTTGGGAGAAATAAGGAGTACGTGAGTGGAAAAAAAAAGAAAAAAAAAAGACAACGAGACAGACGGAATAAGTGAAATAACTAGAGAAAGGAAAGAAAAAAATG
Organism: Biomphalaria sudanica; assembly: GCA_036873155.1. Classification (NCBI taxonomy): domain Eukaryota; kingdom Metazoa; phylum Mollusca; class Gastropoda; family Planorbidae; genus Biomphalaria; species Biomphalaria sudanica. The sequence continues at coordinate 11,174 of JAZGLO010006020.1, forward strand.
TAGAAATATAGAATTAAATATATATATATATATATATATATATAGATAGAGAGAGAGAGAGAGAGAGGGAGAAAGAAATAAAGAAAGAGAGAGAGATAAAGAAGGAAAGAGAGAGAAAGAAAGGAAAAGAAAGAGAAAGGGAAATAAAAAGAGAGAGAAACAGAAAGAAAATAGAAAGAAAAGAGAGAAAAAGAGAGAACGAAAGAAAAGAGAAAGAGAAGGAAAAAAGAAAAATTGAAAGAAAGAGAGAGAAAGAGAGAGAGAGATTAAAAAAGAGCTTGGCGAGAGAAAAAATTGAAAGGCAGAGAGAGAGAGAGAAAGAAAGAGAAAGAGAGAGAGAGAGAGAAAAAACTCACCAGAATGAACGAAAAAAAGTGACAAGACAAGATATAAAAAAAAAACAGTTGGAGCGAGGGGCATCGCCTCACAGAGCTCAACCTTGGCTGATGCCAGACATTCAAGTCTCACGCTTGCTACATTTTGACCTGAACGACATCAGGACACAGCGTACTCACTGTGACATATGTTTCATTGTGATCACGCATGTCGCAATGTATTTACTTCTACGGATAGGATTTTCTACTCTGGAACTTCAAAATGTATCAATGAATACATCTTGAGCTGCTTGACATTTATCGTAGTGTTGGTCACATGTTTTGTTGCGCGATTACTTTTCTTTTATAAGAAAGTATGTGTTTTTCTTTTCTTAAAGAGGAACCCTTGACCCATGACGTTCTGGGTATTTAAACTAATGATTTCTCACATATAAGGTAAACAGATTTCGTCAGGTTCAACACACATTTCAAAAGTGTAACAAACTTTGATTTTGTATGTGTTCGTTTTAAGAACTAGGTTATGACTTTGTTGTATTTGGTTTCTTTAAGAGATCGTTTCAATGTGTTATTGAGCCTTTGGGCTTTTTAGTTGTGGAATGTTTTACATGTTTTGGGTGCTTTACATGTTTCGCGTGTAACTACATATTCGAGGATAATTTCATCCTTGTCAAAATCTTACACAGCGTGACGGCGTATGGTGGAGGGCAGGGTATGAACCCAGGACTATTGAAACAACAGTTCACTGCGCATACCACACGACCAGGCAGCCATCAATAAACTGGTGTCATAGAAAAGATTACGTTGCAGCTTTAGGGAACTTTGGGCTTAGAGTGAAGTCTTTTTTTTTTTTTATATAAGATTAAGATAAAATGTCAATTAAATTCCGATGCGCCGACTTTGTGGATACTTAGTAATCTGAGGCCCAAACTCTGACAGGAGGCTAGTATCCGGCCGTGACTCGGTGATCTCCGGCCCTGAAAGACTGCTGCGATGTTTCCAAAGGACAATAACTCGTGCGTCGTCAAAGTTAGTACCCGAAGTCCGAAAAATGTCGGATGATCTGATATTTCGTAGGCTTGCTGTATAGTTTCGAGGTGTGGCGATGTTGTTCCTGAAATCAACTGGCTAAATGAAACTTTTGGGTCAAATTCGTCAAAAGATAATGGCAACAAGCAAAATAATAATAATAATTTAAAAAAAAAAAGATTATCTAAGATAAGAACCCCCAATTTACAGACTTAATACTGTACGATTTATTTCCCTTTTCTGTATAAAAGGAAATTGATTGATTTCCACTACTAAAATAACTAATTGGTTAATTTTTTTAAAAATTGACGCATGTTTTGTTAGCGACAATGAATCATGTTTGTAAAAATGTTTTACATGTTTCGGATGTTAATAATCGTACAAAGATTCAACATGATCAATGAATGGGAAGTTAGAAAAACAAGAAGCTCAGAATGTGTCTCAGACAGACAGTGCATTGATATAAGCTTTGTAATAACAAGTAGAAAACAATGATACCTTCAAGCCAATGTTAAACCCTAAATAAAAAAAAAAACACACACACACCCACATCAGCCCCAGGTCACTTAATGACTTGTATCTTCTGGTTGGATGGAGTGACTGTTCAAGTAAGTCATCTCTCTCTCTCTCTCTCTCCTTCCAGATGATAATTGCATTGGACAGCGTTGGATTATCCAAGGTAGAACCCGAGTAGACCTTTCATAATACGTCAATACTGATTTGGTATCAAAGAATAGTTGCTTATAATCAAATCCAGCCCCCGAAATAAAGAAAGTTAAAGTGTGTGTTTACAGCATTCTAATTCTAAAGATTTCTGAATACCATCGCAGTATAAATACATAGATAGATAGATAGATAGATAGATAGATAGATAGATAGATAGATAGATAGACACAGATAAACAGATTGATAGATAAATAGATAGATAGATAGATAGATAGATAGATAGATAGAGAGACAAACAGATAGATAGATAGATAGACACAGACAAACAGATTGATAGATAGATAGATAGATACAGAAAAACAGTTTGATAGATAAATAGATAGATAGATAGATAGATACAGACAAACAGATTGATAGACAAACAGATAGATAGATAGATAGACACAGACAAACAGATAGATTGATACATAAATAGATAGATAGATAGATAGACAAACAGATATATATATATATACATGGATAGATAGATAGACACAGACAAACAGATTAATAGATAAATAGATAGATAGATAGACAAACAGATAGATAGATAGATAGATAGACACAGACAAACAGATAGATTGCTAGATAAATAGAGAGCATTGCGACAAAAAACAATGTTTATAAAACAATGGTTCTCACCACACTTTTGTATGTCTCCGAGACCTGTGTGCTCTGTTGAAAGCATTTAAGGCTCCATAAACGCTTTCATCAAAGGTGCCTTCTTTTCATGATGGGCATACGCTACTAAGACTACATTACAAATAACTATGTTCTGCTGGAGGCCATGTACCGCATGGGAGATGACTGCATTCCAAAGGCGTTCTTCTTCTCGAGGTTTAAAAGAGGATGTAGATGGAAAGAAAACTTAATAGACCACCGGCAAACAACGGCTTTGTCAGCGCGAGATGCAAAAAAATATGCAGGTCGCAACTGGGTTTGCGAAGTCATATGAAACACTGCCTTCATCCTTAATTCTCATCTTATCTTACATAATACTGACGTTACTTCAAAAATGACGATGATTACGTCCTACGCGTCATGCATTTAGTCATGCATATTAACCAATGACTTAAATTCTGCCAAGTCACCGGTTTTCCTGGCCAGCTCAGGCAACCCATTCCATGCTCTAATAGCACTAGGGAAGAAGGAGTATTTGTACAAATTTGTTCTAGCATATGGAACTGACTGCTCTGTGCTATCTTTGTATCTTTCTGAGTATTTTAATAAATTTTGTTTTTGTATTTGAAGATTATGGTTCAGTGTTTTATGCAAAATTTGAGTCTTCTCTCCCGAAGGCTTTCTAACTTTAGTGATTGTACTAAAGGTTTTACTCTAGTCAAATGTGAAAATTCGTTTGCTCTATTTTGTGTCTTTTCCAGTTTCTTAATGTTTTCTTGAGTTGATGGGTCCCAAACAGAGGATGCATATTCCATCCATTATTGGCCTAACCAAGGTTAAATAACATTTTAATTTTATGTTTTTATTTAATTTGTAAAATTCCTTTTAATAAACCATAATGCTTTGATTTTTTGATAGATTCATCAATATGGCGATTCCATGACAGTTTTTTCATTTATTATAACACCTAGGTATTTTGCGTTTTTTTAGTCTGTGTTACTGGTTGGCCATGAATAAGATACGTGGAATTAATTTGTTTTAGTTTTTTGTTACTCTTAACAACTGACATTTTTCTAAGTAGAAAGACGTGCTCCAATTTGATTCTCATTTCTGTAATTCATTTAATTCTCTTTGTAAAACGTCTGTATCTTGTGTTGTTTTTATTGTTCTATATGTTATGCAATCGTCTGCGAATAATCTGACTTTTGTTCCTGGACTAATGCAATTTGGTAACTCATTTATGTAAATTAAAAATAGTAGTGAACCTAAGATTGTTCCTTGAGGTGCACCTAAGTTTACAGTTATTGGTGTTGATTAAGAGCCATTTATCATTACAGTTTGTTCTCTCCCTATCAGAAAATCTTTAATCCACTGATGCAATGGACCATTAATGCCGAAAGATTTTAATTTTTTAAGCAAACTATGGTGGTGAACTTTGTCAAAAGCCTTGGAAAAAGTTTTATTTTTATTGTAGGCTGGTCAGTATTCCATGTCTAAATATTATTAAAATAACATAATTACCAATGTTTAAAAAATTAAATTAAAATATCTTAAATTAGAGACGTCGTTTCATCTTCTAAAAGGATCTCGTCAAATGTAGACCTTTTTTTTTGCGAAAGGCGTATGCAACAATATGGGTCAAAACTTTTTGATGAAAACATTTTAAAACGTCTCCGCTAATGTGATTCTTTCGGATTTTCTTGTTCTATTTCCGTTGCATAATATTATTGGCCAGCGCTACCTCTTTATTAGTAGACCTAATTTACACATTTATATTGGCCTTTTTGACATTCTTGCTACAAGAAAAAATCCGTGGTACACGCCAGGAAAAAGAATTTTGAAAGCTGAAAACGCCGAAACGCCCCGGGGACCCGTCCCGAAATAAAACCCCTTGCGGGCTTGAATGAGAATCTGCCGCATCTTTAATTTTATCTCCAGAAAGAACTTTTTACAAAACTTTAAAATTATATAGGAAACTATAGGAATATAGGAAATATATAGGAAACACTACTATTATTAATGCTTTTGTTTCTTATACACCTCCCTTGCGGCGTCCCTGACGGTACCCCCGTCATCTTTCATTACTAGATTTAGAAGTAGCGCAAGTTTTACTTCCGGTGTTGGCCCAATAAAAAATGTGTGTATACGTGCAGTAGCCCTACCAGAGGCAGCCTCAGCAGTGCGTGGCATCTCCTTATCGCCACCCCCTAATGCGTGGGGCCGCTGCGGTTGCCCCACTAGTCACCCCACATAGCCACCTCGGAGTCCCAATAGTGCTGTTCCATCAGGTCCTCGTCGATATTCTGTTGTTATTGGGTTGTAAGTTGTAGCTCCAGACAGTTAGTCCAACTAAAACCGTTTTAGGCGTGCTATTTTCTCAATGCAGAACTTACTCCAACGATTGGCCTTTAGATCTAGACTTTGAAGACGGTGCGCTAAATATTCCTGAAGATTAATTTATTAAACTCTTCACCGAAAAGGGCCTACATTCGGAAATACCCGAAGATGCCAAGTTTGTTCAAGATAAATATTTTCCCGTTCTCCAGCCAAATATTTATTTATTTTTACACTCTTACAAATTATAACGGTGAAACCGTAGCTAGTAACTCCTTTACCAAGGATACACATCAACATTACACATCAACATTACACATCAACATTCAAATTTTTTGGAAAATTGTTAGATCTGTTTTTTTGAGAATCGCGTCCACCCACCCTAATGTCGACCGTGTGAAAATACTGGGCTTTGTCCGGGAGATGGTGTTTTCTGCGGGGTTTAATTTGTGATGGGGCAAAGAAATTGTGAATATATAATATTTACAACAGATTTTTCTTGAATTAATGAATTTTTACTATTTTTTACTATCTTAACTGTAATGGACCTTTTTTATTTGGTGACTTGGCTGTATAAAATTTAGCTCTTGTGATATGAAGGTGAATAACCCTTGAGGGATTATAGGCACAAGATAGCCTAAATCAGTGATATCCAAACTACGGCCCGCGGGCCACATCCGGCCCGCGACGTGGTTCTATCCGGCCCGCCGAAACGTCGGCATTAAGTGTAGAAATCTACCTTCGAAACAAAAAAAAAGGTTGAAAAAATGTATCTTCACCTACGTTTGGGCCCTCACTTTTTCCCCGATGGATTGGTATCATGATCTTTAACATTTGTGTGTTTATGAAATGGGACTCTGAATGTAGAATCTACCAGGAAAAAATAGCAGATCTTTACTATTTTTATTATTGAATATGATAATAAGCCAACATATTTATTTTATAAAGAAAGTGTCTGGCTGTTTAATAAAACAACAACATAAAAACGGCATTATAAAATAAATATGGTGGCATTCTTGGCTTGACTCGCGAATAAAAGATTGCCTAGATATTGGAACATCCATGGCAATATTTATCAAAAAGAGACCAAACATGATCACATTTAAGTAGAGAAATGAAGATATTGTCTGACACGTAAAAAAATATATATAATTGTCAAATAACCTATTAATTAAATACCAAATCCATAGCTTTCTACCAAAATAGTTTCAGAACAATTTCATTTCATTTTATAACTTTTCGTTCATGTGGCCCGCGAGATGAGCATTGGAAATTATAATGGCCCGCGGGTCAAATTAGGTTGGGCATCACTGGCCTAAATTGTGTCGATGTGCCAAAAACCCAAAAATATCAAAAATCAAATATATCCACCCCGAAAATGTGACTTGTATATAATATTGTAATAAACTTAATTTAAAAAAAAATACCTCTATTTAATTCTTCGTGGAAGTTACAATCTTCTGATGTGGGTGGGTAATGTTGACGGTCTTTGATTTATAGCACCGGATGGCTAGTGAACGACTAAATCAATGTAGGCGTAAAATAGTCTTAATTAAAGCTTGAACTAACAAACATCTCTTTGAAAACAAAACTAAATTTAACTTTTATTACGATGTAGAGCAAGTTTAACTTAGGATGAAATGAAATGAACTGATAATTAAATCTAACAAACACGTATTTACAGCCTGACATCCTGGAGTCTCTTGTTTTTAACATCTTATCTTAACTCATATAATACAGACGCTACTTCAAAAAAGAAGATGATTGCGTCCTACGCGTCATGCATTTAGTCATAGATTATGACACAGCCGTTTATCTTGCATCGTTTTAAAAGAACTAACAATTAATACTCCCTGTGATCAAAATGAACTTGAAAACCCACATATACTAACACACAAACACACACACACCATAAATACTAGATACGGATCTTGAAAACGGCTCTATTTTTCTTCAGATCTGACAGCATATCGTTGTGAAATCTAACATTCATAAGTTATAAGTGGAAAATATCGAGCTGTATAAAGTTGTTTAAAGGTGGTATTGTCTTTAAAAAAAAGTATTTGTATGTTTTTCTTGTGAATACAGCTTTTAATTCAAGTGTAAGCATAAATAGAAACAGACGTGTAATTATAATATGTTTAAATAATAGAACTACAAGTCACTTCTACACTACAATTAAAACACGTCCTTGTCGTCTATCAGTCTCCATAGGCGGCCTCATGACCCTCTAGGCCCTAGGCGATTGTCATATTAGGGCAACGAATATTTGTACGATGGGGTGAAGATAACAAAAGATTCTCTTTATCGGCAGTTGCTCTAAAGCCGACTTGTTTTTCTCAATTCAGAGAATGAGTTATTATAATTTTTGTAACAATTAGAATTATCAATGTCCTGCTTATTCCTATTTAGGCAATGATTTTTTTTTCCAATAACTTAATAACAATAAATAAGCATTCACATTTTTATTTATACATAATATTAAACATAAAAGTAATGTATTATTTATCTGTTTATTTTGAAAACCCCACGATATGCAAGAATTCTTGACGTTTTATGGTTTATACTACAGATATAAATATTGATTTTTATAAGTATTTTCAAGCTGTTGAAATAACTAGAAAAAAAATCTATAATGCTCTCCCTTTCATCGTCTTAAGCCTTGTATGAAATGGATTTTAATCCTTAGATGTTGTAAGAGAGTTATTTCCCTTTTCCTCATCATGCTTACACAAGTGTTCCCTTGAGGCTGATCTCTATAAAGGGTTGGTTACTAGACTTCATATTTGAGACCTAATGAAAATCCACCGCCTAAGACAGACATACACTGCGAAAAGAGAATCTAAATCGACCGCTGGCAGACAATGGTTATCTCTGCGCCGGATGTGGCAAAATTTGTAGGTGGAAGATGGGACTGCGTAGCTATTTCTCATTAATCTATGACTAATAAAAAAGCCTTATATACATACATATATGTTAATGTTCTACGACTGAAAATGGCCAATGATTATATATAATTATATAAATATATATCCACTTATAACTTATTCATGTGCTCAAGCTAATAAAACCCTGCTCACCAAATCATAAATTATACAGTTTTATATCTATGACAAAACATTTCCTGACCTTTCTTTTTTTTCTTTATAGTTCTAGTCAAGCTTTGTAAACAGAAGGAAAACCTATATAGAAAATTTAAAGAAACCAAGGCAGAAAGAGTTTACAAAAAGTATATAAAAATTAAACACCTAACCCAAAAAGTAAGCAGACAGCTGCAGAGTGAATACATAAACAATGTAATATCTAAAGATAACAACAAAAACCTATGGTCATACATTAAGTCTAAGAAAATGGAAACAACAGGCATAGCGCCATTAAAAGATGAACATAACATAATACATAATGATAATGAAACTAAAGCAAACATCCTAAACAAATACTTTGCATCAGCATTCTCAGCCCCAGGAGACAAAGACATATTTCTTAATTTGAACCAAGTAGACAACATAGAAGATTTAGTAGTACAAGAAAATGGAATTAAAAAACTATTAGCCAACACCAAACCAAATAAAGCGTCTGGACCTGATGGTATTCCAGCTAGATTACTCAAAGAACTAAGCAATGAGCTAGCCCCAGTGTTCAAAATACTCTTTCAGGCATCGCTTAACCAGGGCAGAGTACCAAAGGACTGGAAAGAAGCTAATGTCACCCCCCTATTTAAAAAAGGAGAAAAATCTGATCCAGGAAACTACAGACCAGTATCACTTACCAGCATCACATGTAAAATACTAGAACACATAATATGTAGCAACATCATAAACCACTTAGACAAACATAATGTCCTCACCCCATACCAACATGGCTTTAGGAAATATAGATCATGTGAAACCCAACTAATAGGACTAATTGATGATTTCTCAAAAGGTTTAGATAATAGTGAACAAATAGATGCTATCTTACTAGATTTTTCCAAGGCTTTTGACAAAGTTCACCACCATAGTTTGCTTAAAAAATTAAAATATTTCGGCATTAACGGTCCACTGCATCAGTGGATTAAAGATTTTCTGATAGGGAGAGAACAAACTGTAATAATAAATGGCTCTAAATCAACACCAATAACAGTAAACTCAGGTGTACCTCAAGGAACAGTCTTGGGTCCACTACTATTTTTAATTTACATAAATGATTTACCAAATTGCATTAGTTCAGGAACAAAAGTCAGATTATTTGCAGACGATTGCATAATATATAGAACAATAAAAACAAAACAAGACACAGATATTTTACAAAGAGAATTAGATGAATTACAGAAATGGGAATCAAATTGGAGCATGTCTTTCCACCCAGAAAAATGTCAGTTGTTAAGAGTAACAAAAAAACTAAAACAAATTAATTCCACTTATCTTATTCATGGCAAACCAGTAACACAGACTAAAAACTCAAAATACCTAGGTGTTATAATAAATGAAAAACTGTCATGGAATCCACATATTGATGAAACTATAAAAAAATCCAACAAAGCATTAGGGTTTATTAAAAGAAATTTCTATAAATCAAATAAGAACATAAAACTAAAATGTTATTTAACCTTGGTTAGGCCAATAATAGAATATGCATCCACCGTGTGGGACCCCTCAACTCAAGAAAACATTAAGAAACTGGAACAAACACAAAATAGAGCAGTGAGATTCATAACAAACGAATATTCACATTTGACTAGGGTAACACCATTAGTAAAATCACTAAATTTAGAAAGCCTTCAGGACAGAAGACTTAAAAGTAAAGTAGCAATTATACATAAAACACTGAACCATAATCTTCAAATACAAAAACAAAATTTAATAAAATACTCTGAAAGACACAAAAATAAAGGCACATTCCTCGTCCCATATGCTAGGACAAATTTGTACAAATACTCCTTCTTCCCTAGTGCTATTAGAGCATGGAATGGGTTGCCTGAGCTAGCCAGAAAAACCAGTGACTTGGCAGAATTTAAGTCATTGGTTAATATGCATGACTAAATGCATGACGCGTAGGACGTAATCATCTTCTTTTTTGAAGTAACGTCTGTATTATATAAGATAAGAAGATAAGAACGCTATTATCAAATCGTATTGATTTTGTTTCTTGAACTGCTCTATATGTCTCACAGCGGACATCTCGAGGTCTGGAACTAACTGATAACCCCAAAACACACTTACAAAAACAACAACTGAATATCTAACGTAATGTGTCTTATCCACAGATTTTGTAATTCAGTTTAAAACAAATAATGCGGTTTTAACATTTCTCTTCAATAATGCTTCTACTGGTTTAGTTGTATTAAATTTTAAATATTTATAAAAACCTTCCTATATCTAAATCAATAAAATAGCGCAATGTCCGTACCATTCAATATGCATTCTGTAAACTTCTTATATTCATACAGATGTCATAAACCGATTTTTCAGCTCAATAAATCCAAAAGGAACAAGGTTACAAAAGACAGTTTGTGTGGAAACACAAACTCAAAATCGGCCCCCGAAGTGGTCCACCCAGGCAGGCTTCAATATTTTCAGAAAGAACATCCGAATGAAATTATATCAAAGACAAATGAGAGATAAGAATGGAGAAAGAAGGTTAACAGATATTGTGTAGTGCCCCCAACTTTCCCGCAGATCAAAGGGTAGATGAAAGTGAATGTAAAGTTATATGTGAACCTGGCCTAACTAGTTCACCTCATAGACCTTATGGTCTATAGTGCAGATGATGTAAAGTTCATCTGTTTTTGAGGCATACGGTCAACGAGGGTGTCATGTAGCCAGCACAACGACCAACCGCCTTAACTTTCCCCAACTAATGTCAGGTGCCCATTAGAGCTGAGTGGACTCAGAGGCGCCCAAAGATTCTAAAGTTGAAAATCCCATTCTTCACCAGGATTCGAACCCGTGATCCTCGGTTCGGAAGCCAAGCGCTTTACCGCTCAGCCACCGCGCCTCCCCTGGCCTAACTGATATCTTCCTGACTCTATAATAAAATAAGGTTAGGAAAATGAAGTTTACAAGATTACTATTCGTTTTAAATTAGGTCTAACTTATAATGCATACTAATTAGCTTTTTCTCTTTAAAAGACTGCTTGCATAACTGATTTTAAAAATTAGATTTTTCGCTTTCAGAAAAAAAAAGTAGCCGTTGCATCAGAACTTTGAATGGTCTAAAATATTGTGATGTCGGATTTTCAATATCTTTTCTAGTTTACGAGATCTAAACAGGACAGACGGACAGACGGACAGACATTTCGCACAAAACTAATAGCGTCTTTTCCCCTTTCGGGGGTCGCTAATAAACAATGGTCTTCTAAAATATTTAGTCTAACTAGCAAGTCAATATTTACATTCTTGAATAAATTTCGAATCATAGCAGAGACCTGTGCGAAGTCCCCACCAATCGGTCGGCTGCCTAGTTTGCCTTTGCCTAAGACCGGCCCTGTCTCTCCCAGTTTCTATTGAATATCTCTCTACTCAGTTATGGGACAGACAAGAGTCACCTCTTTCTGGCAGGACTACAAACAAAGCGAATCTTTTAAATGAGATAATAGGATGAATTCTCAAATTATAGGGTAAAAAAATGTTTTGTATAATGTTTTACATGTTTCGGATGTTCCTTCAGAGTTGAAGATAGTTTACTTCCTAGTCCAAACCTCCCGCAGGACGACGGGGGATGGAAGCGAGCAGGGTTTGAACCCTCGACCGTCGATAAATCCGAATGACAGTCCAGCGCGCAAACCGCACGACCAGGCAGCCATCCGTTCTGCAAAGTTGTGGTACTGCTAATGTAAGGTCTTGAGAATGTGTTCTTAACATTAATCAAATGTTTTGTTGGCTTAATTTTAGGGAGGTCTAATTGTAGCTTGATCGTTTATTAAAACATAAAACTTTCTTTTTAAGTTTCTCTGACTAAGGTCCCTAGCAGTGCTTAGTACATTAAAAGATTTCGTCGTAAGGCAAAAACAACAACAACAACAACAACAACAAGACTAACCTAATTTGCTTACGATTCATTCATCTTACAAACAAACCAGAATAAATTAAAAAGAACTAGAGACTTATTGCATTTTTTCCCTAAGGTTTTAAATAATTGCCACATGTGTTCGCATTAAGTTTGCTACAGAGTACTGTAAAGAGTACAAGCTTACATATACATTGAATTAAATAAACTTCAAGTTTCTAATCAAAAGATCAGAGAACGAGTAGGAAATAATTCGTTTCTTAAAGGATTTTGAACGTTCGGTTTAAGTATGTCTATTGAGGAGATAGTTTCTTGATCCACAGATCAGTGTGTTCAGTTCATAAGTTTGAAGCGTCATGTCAAGTCTACTTATGTGAATTGAATTTGGATTAAAACGCGTATTATTGCTTGATTTAAAGTGTGTGTTCAAGGCTGCGGGATACACAATTGAGACCAAAAGAAAATCCGTTGCCGAAAACAGTCGCAAACGGCGACAAAAAAAAATCTTAATCGACCACCGGAGGACTCTAGTTATGCTTACCTGCGTGTGGCGAAATAAGAAGTTCTCATCTGGGGAAATACTTGCATCCCTCACTGACCTTCAGACTCGAAGACAAGCCTTATTAATGTTTTCACGATTTCTACTTGAGGATACAAAATAGTTTCCTTCGTTAAGAGGTATTCGAGTATGTTTTAACCTAAACGAATATCTTCTGCAGACTTTGGCGTCATCAGAAAAATACAATTTGAAAAATACAAGATGTTTTAACCTCACCATTACATTGTAGAGAAAACCACAATCTCGAAAACAAAATCTGAAAAGGAAAAGTCCATTGGATTGTAGAGAAAACCACAATCTCGAAAACAAAATCTGAAAAAGGAAAAGTCCATTGGATTGTAGAGAAAACCACAATCTCGAAAACAAAATCTGAAAAAGGAAAAGTCCATTCCATTGTAAAGAAAACCACAATCTCGAAAACAAAATCTGAAAAGGAAAAGTCCATTGGATTGTAGAGAAAACCACAATCTCGAAAACAAAATCTGAAAAAGGAAAAGTCCATTGGATTGTAGAGAAAACCACAATCTCGAAAACAAAATCTGAAAAGGAAAAGTCCATTGGATTGTAGAGAAAACCACAATCTCGAAAACAAAATCTGAAAAGGAAAAGTCCTTCGGATTGTAGAGAAAACCACAATCTCGAAAACAAAATCTGAAAAAGGAAAAGTCCATTGGATTGTAGAGAAAACCACAATCTCGAAAACAAAATCTGAAAAGGAAAAGTCCATTGGATTGTAGAGAAAACCACAATCTCGAAAACAAAATCTGAAAAAGGAAAAGTCCATTGGATTGTAGAGAAAACCACAATCTCGAAAACAAAATCTGAAAAGGAAAAGTCCATTGGATTGTAGAGAAAACCACAATCTTAAAAACAAAATCTGAAAAGGAAAAGTCCATTGGATTGTAGAGAAAATACCATTTTATGAAAATGTTTTTAGTATTCTTAATCCTGGCTTTATCTGCTAAGTTTAATAATGCCCTTTTACTCATTTTGTTTATTTCAGGCATTTTTTATAATGAAGCCTTCTTAAAGCCCATTAACATTTTGTGACCGCAAACTGCCCCCTGTTCATAATGACCTTGCTGCAGTCAAAGGCCGCTGGAGGGCCGAGGTCAGTGCTTACAGATGCAACAACCATAGGTAGTGTTGTCACGACCGACATGCTAGCAGACAACGCCACAGAGAGCAGGCACTTCATCCCCCTGAGCGATGCTGGGTTTACTTTTATCGCCTGCATGCTTGGGTTCACCTTCGTGGTCGGCTCCTTCAGCAACGGTCTCTGCCTGTTTGTCTTCATCAGAAACCGGCGCCTGAGGTCCCCGACGAATGTGTTTGTAATGGCCTTGAACTTGGTGGACTTTCTAATGTGTTTTACAGGTCAGTGCGTCGTATTAATTAACTCTTTCTCTCCTAATTAAAGATACCATTGTTGATTTGACCCCATTAAACTCAATTAATTTTTGATTTTATAAACTTGATTTTTTTGTGTTTTATAAAAAGAGCATGCATTCTCCCATAATTCTATACCAAAAGTAACGTTTTCTGATTACAAACGAAGATGTTATTGAAGTTTTATCATAACAGGGTAGAATGTACAAATGTGAAAAATAAACAATTCTGTCAGAGCGTGGAAAATAATTACGGAGATAAAGAGTTAAACTCTTGACTTAACATTTTAACCTATAAGGATTCAGACGTCACTCCAGAACTGAAGATCATCACGTCCTAGCGGAAATCTCCTGAAGGACGCAGGGCAGGATTTAAAGGAGGATATGCGGTGCTACAGCCCAGGGAACTCCACAAGAAAGGGCCCCCAAAATAGAGAAAAAAAAATCTTGTTATTCTTGTTTCGACGTTTTTGTTGTGAGATTTTGTTTTCGTATTTTTACCGACAATACTTTCAATCTCTCAGTTGGCAACACTGTCGTGGTTTAAAAAGTGTCCGCTCCTAGTGGGCTTGTAGTTTTGTAATATACTCCGGATTTACTCCATTGCGTCAACCCTAAAAAAAAAATGATTGTTTGGTTATTAAAATATGCATATTAAATAATGTCATTTGTTTTACACGAAGGATAAAAAGTTTAATTTTCAAGTACTCTTTTTGTTTTATTAAAGGGTGCGTGCTTTTAGATATTAGTGTTTTTATAAACAAGTGGATTTAATTTTTGAATAAAAAAATCTTCCCCGGGGCCTTCACACAATTGATTGGCCCTGGCAGGATGAAATAAGAAGGGTTCAATCTTGTTCATTCTCGGGACTATAGTGACTTCACTCCAGAGCGCATGTCACACTTAATCTAACTCCAATCTAACTAGACATTAAGACCTGTTTAAGACTTATCTTATTAAAACAGTGATATCTTTAATGACATGTCCTTTTAATTTATAGGTTATCATTGTTGGGTTTCATATTTACTTTGGTTCTTGGGTGATTTGCTGGAGAAATAACTAGCAGAAGTTAGACGAAAAAAAAAACAGGTTAGAATTGCGCATTTTTCATCCCATCCAAGTGGGAGAATCAGTCAGTCACTATTATGGCCTCCTTCAGTCGCGAAGCGATTATAGATCATCTCAAGGAAATGAGATGAATGCCTGGGCATTAGCTGTGGTCGGAACGATGTCGCCCACACATCAGTTCCCCCTCTCCAGGCAGCTGATGTATCCAAAGGAACGGCAGTGCCGATACAGTTTGGGGTCAGCGGCGTCGCAGGTTCTGCCAGGGTGTAGCACTGGTTGCTGCAAACTGCCTTAGGGTTGCCAGCTCCTGATTTTTACTCAAGGTTGACTCTCGAAGCCTTTCCCATGATTTGGTATAGCTGCAAGGCAACAGAGGTTTGAATTCAGAGTTTTCCTTCTCCTAGGTGGGTAGCCGCCATGGCTAACGAGCCCCTCCTGCCCGAAGCTTACTGGTTAAGGCGCCAGTTACTCGCCTTTGTCCCTTCTGTTGTTAGTGAGAACAGTTCCGCCGGACACGTGATGGCCAGGAGTTGGACTGGTTGTCAGAGGCTATTTGAGACGCATTCCATTAGGAAGCCTTTCATAGGTAGTGGAGTGCTTACATCCATTACCATTTCCGGCAATAACAACCTATATTATAATTCTTTTTTTTTTTTGTGACCATCAGTTCCAACCAATGCGCCTTTAGCTGCTCGCTATACGACCTTCGCCTTCATCTGTCCCTGTGTCTTTTGTACGATTTTAGGCACCACAAGTGGACCATCTCTCTCCAGTACTCTCTGTCTTCTGCCAGGATAGTCTCTTTCATTGGCAGGCCTG
>JAZGLO010006021.1:0-18601 GCA_036873155.1 Biomphalaria sudanica
GATTACAATAATAGTAAAATGGAGATTGACTCCGACGACGCGAACAAGGAGTAAGATTGGTAATCTAGATTAGTTATAGAAGTTGTAAGATGCCCCATCTAACAAGCATGCGCAGTGCCTACAAGCCCTACAACTGAGGTTACACATTGGCAGTCTACTCCTCCCTCTTTCTCCCTCTCCAGTGTTCAGGCATGCTTAGTGGACATGGGGTGGGGGCGGGGTTCCATAGGTGAAGTTCCCATATAAAAAGCTCAGAGCATGCCATTGGCCTGACACCAGATACGGTCCACTCCTCGGAGTCCTCCCTCTCTCTTTTTTTTTTTTTAAACTTTTATAGAGTGTCTAGGGGGAGGGAGGTGTCCACAGATCTTTATTCTTGGCTTGTACCTGACGTCACACCAAGGTGTTTAGACACTATTTTTACCTGTAGCTTGTTACGCTAAGTGAAGATTTAAAAAATGCTTCAGTTTATGTAATTGGCATCTTACAACTTTTATAACTAATCTAGATTACTTTAATCTAGTCTACATCCAGATTATATTAAAGTACAATACATTAGTTGCACTATTATCAATAGAAAAGTTATGTTGTCCGGATAGCTTGACAGACTAACATCCATCATGAACACCAGACATCCCCTTTAAAATAATTCTGGCTCAATTGACAACATATTTCATAAATCACATGTGTTTCCTCATCTATTTAGAAGCCAAAAATAGTAGTCTCGTTGAGCTGATGCATCATCAGATTTAAAAATAACCTTAAGCCCATGACCCCTCCCAATGTTTACCAAGAGGGAAATTTTTTTTTTCGTATGTCTACTTTGACCTGAGGATGAACTTTGCCTTCTCAAGGAAAAGGAAGCACCACATGTCGGAAGTGGGATAAAATGGTGCCTGCGCAGCAGCAATATAGCAATTTCGGTATAAACATTAAAATTGAGGAGTTATATTGATAATAAGTGGTTTGTTTGGTTATATTGATAATAAGTAGTTTGTTTGTCTGTTGACGCTGGTTTACTCTATATAGATCTAGAGCAAGCCAGAAAAACCAGTGACTTGGCAGAATTTAAGCCATTGGTTAATATGCATGACTAAATGCATGACGCGTAGGACGTAATCATCTTCTTTTTTGAAGTAACGTCTGTATTATATAAGATAAGAAGATAAGACGAAATCAGTACGGTAATAAATGAAGACACTAGATCTACATCATCTACACCTGTACCAGCACCAGGTCCATCGAAGGAAAGTGGGCGTGGAGAGCGGCGTTTGCCCCCAAAATGTTTCTTCTACATCTAAATATGATTCTGGGTGGTCAGAATTGAACACATTTATCACTCAGCCTAGATCTAGTAATAGAACATTAGAACATTCACAGAAATAGCTGGTGCTAAAAACATGCGTAGGCATATTTCAGCACAAAGCAAAGCTATTGATTTTCTGGTAATCATTGGACGGTTGGGTCCGGTTTGGAGAATGCTACTCAAGTGGCAGCATCCTGTCTATTCTCACGGTGTCTAGTTAAAGTTAGATCTAGGTTCCTACCGGGTACATGGTATTAGTGCATATAATCATAATCAGGGTCTACAATTTAATGTAGGTCTATTATATAGATCTATATCTAATGTTTGTTGTGTATTTCAATTTAATGTTATTGTTTTTAGCTTCTTTTTTTTTTTTCACGAAAAGTATTGTGTGGGTGTGTCAGGACTGAGTTCTGGTCAGCCTGGGTCTCCTGTTTATGTATAGGGAGGGGGGGGGGGGCAATTCAGGTTGTTGACTTCAAAACTGTTATTGTTTTGGGTTGTTTTTACTTGGTGAGATGTTTTTGTTGAATAATGTAACTCATAATAAAGCAGTGTGGTTTTGTTCCTAGTCCAGGACAGTTGGACTTTTTGGATATAGATATAGTCTAAGTGTAGACTAATTATTTTTCTGTGTTGTCACTTTTCAGTCTATGGAATATTAAGCTGGTATATTTTTAATCGATACTGGATATTTCAAATGTCTGAACTGATACTGTATTATAGTGCAGCTAATGTAATAAACATGTCTGAGAATTGGCATTCTGAATCTTATTTTGTCGATGTATGTGTCGTTATAATATTGCCCAGGACTTGGGTACATTTAGTATTACACATACGTATATTAGAGAGAAAATGAGTCTTGACAGGGTGGTTTTTTTTTTTGTTTGTTTGTTGTTTTTTTGTCAGTGACTGGTTGTAAAAAGTATGGTGTTCTATTTTGGCCATATTTCGAAATGTGTAGACATTTTTTGAAATACTCTTAGAGACATTTATAACATTTGTAGTAACATAAATACAACTTTTGACTAATTGATTTTTAAAATAAAATAAATAAACAAATATAAAGTGTTTTCTTGACTTTCGCTGGTAAAACGTTCTCTAAGACCGCACGCTATGGTCAGATTTTCGCGGTAGGCTATTAATTTCCTATATACGATTACCATTTGATTAATGTGCTTGTACAGCTATTTCTGCCAATCAGCTTCCAGAAAGTTTGGCAATGTTGTATTTAGTTGTTGTTTTTTTCCAATAGGCTACTGTGCACGAACATCGTGTGGCCGTGGGAAAACCCGTGTCACAGTGTAAATAAAAAAAAGGAGTATTTTTGTTATTATTTTTTGAAAACAAGTGATATAGCCCTTCCAGGGCTGCTCCTACAGATTGCGGGGATAAGGATAATTTTATAAGTGAAAATTAAGATTTTGTTATAGAAAATAAATTCGTCTTTGCATTCTATTTATACTTTACAAAGTACAAAATCACCCCGAAATGATATGTTAGTCTGTTTTTAAGGAGATATGCGTGAGTTTTCAGAAGATTATTTTTAATTTCAGGATATTTTCATGACTTTTTCGTATATTTTGCAATTTCAGGAGAATTCCAGGTACCCTTTAATAATAAGTTAAAATAGTTTAACTTAATAATATGAAAGTGCGGGGCCTATGAAAGTGCGGGGCAGATCGGGCGCATAGGTTGCAGTGGCCTAAGACGTGACCTCCGCCTAAGACCGCCCTGAGCCCTTCCGAAAAAAAAATCGAGTCTGCAAAAGTGTATAAGACCATTGTAACCCTTATAGTACACTTTGCTCTTATAGAACGTCCAATTGGCTTCAATTTTCTGAGAGAGAGGAGACATAATAGTAGTAGTGCGCGAGTGTTTTCTTTTTCTTTTTCTTCTGTTAATGCAGAACAATTACAATACAGTACAGTATATAATATAACATTAGCGTCCAATAGTAAGTCATCAGTACCTACGTAATAGTCTATGTTTTGTAACAAAATAAGGCCCACAGCGTTAAAGACGGATTAACCCGTAAGCGAGATGCGATACGGTATATATAGTCAACCCTTATGGTCCCACATATGACGTTCGCCCAGTGCCCCGCCCGTCCCTCCTCCTTTTACATTCTGGACTTGGAACCAGACAATGGTGGAGTTGCCGGCATTGTAGCTAAATTTTATTTTTAATCACGATTTTAACTTTAATTTAACTAAATTTTACTTTTTAATAACGATTTTAACTTTAATTTAACTAAATTTTATATTTAATAACGATTTTAACTTTAATTTAACTAAATTTTATTTTTAATAACGATTTTAAGCCGGCAGAGAAGACATATGCTATTTGATACAAAAGCACATTAGTGTAATGACGCGAAAACAAGATAAATAAACTAATGGAAAGAATATTGATTTATTAAATATATAACAGGGTGGCTCTCAGGCATTTAAATGTATTGACCGGTACTTTAAAGATTCGTGTAGTAGTGACATTTTAAAACTTTTTTATATGACATATAAAGGGATTTTGATATGAAATGAATGAATTTGATTCTGAGATAATATAGTTCCTAGATGTAAAGACAACCTATTTAAATAGTTTTCTGTATAAAGAATGATTAAAAACTACTTAGACGATCTACATGTCTGGTTAGATTTATCTTCTTATTTGATTATAATATATAATTAAGCACTTAATTATTAGTGTTACACTACTGACGCAATAAAAGCTGTAGCATTTTTTTAAAAATTATTGCTTTGAAAAAAGCGATTGCTTTAAACCAGAATCAACTGAATGAATCAAAATTGATGATAGCCCTCGAAAGTTACGGGACTGTCTTGCGTTGTGGCATTTATTTTAATTCACGTATAAAGATATTATATCGCACAATAGGAAGTTTACTATTAGGAATTGTGTGTGTGCATTATGTCTTAGCTTTAGTATTCTTGGGAAAAGCATGTTTTGGAGAAGTACTGAATTAAGTGGGGTCTGTTTTTTTAATTTGTTGTTATGCACGTTGCTACTAATGCCTTAACATACAGTTAAATGTAGCATTTGTATTAAATAACATGTCTCCCCATTTTTAAAGATGATGATTGTTTAATTATATTGTTTAGACATTACTAATTAAAACAGACGTTATTATTAATAGAGACATAAAGATTGTTCTACAAGTAAAAAATAAATAAGTAAAAGGAATTACTAAATACATGAAAATGAATATCTTTGTAATCTATAGGAAGAAAAAAAAAACAGTTTAGAGAAGCATGAATGACATTATGGTACGGGATAAAAAGTGGATATGTCAAAAAGGATGTTTTCAAATGCATCATCACCTGTTTTACCTCTTCGCTGTCTCCACAGAAATTCATCAATATGACGATATTCAACAAATACCATGAAACCATTATCTGTAGTCGTATCAATACCCCCAAAGACCCATTTCGAAGGCACATGACGACCAATATGGTATTTCCTTTTGGCCACAACAGACTCGTCAATTTCTACAAGTCCAACTCCGCCAATACGAATCGGATGGAGAGTAAGATATCGTTTACAAATATCTCTATAAGTAATTAAACCAGTCCACTACAGTGCCGCTAGAAAATTTCAAAGTCTCCATCACCATCGCCTTGGAGCTGGACTTGCTCCAAAAATAAACCAACCATATAAATTTCCCTAGTGAAAGTTGAGACTGAGAGAAAAAACTAACTTCCCTGAGAGATAACTTTTTACCCTTATGACTTGGGCAGCGATAGTATTTCATCAGCACTATTTATCTCGCGGCCACATTCAGGCAAAGGACAATTCGGAGCAGTTCTTCTCAAAATTCTGCGGTCTTGAAGGATCTCTCGAGCAGTTTCTACATCACGCACAATGTCAGCAAAACCTGACTGATATGCATTGCACTAACATAAACAATAAAAGGGTAATGTATTACATCTAACAGCTGCATACCAAGAGGTAGGTATTATTATAATTGAACTAGTTTATCAATAAGGGGCATTAAAAAAAGCCTGTAAAAGAAAAAAGATTTACAAACTCACAGTTGTCTTTGTATCCGACAGTTCCGAAAAATGAAAAATGTTAACTTTATAAAAGTTAAAACCCTGCTCACTCTCTGGTGGTTAGAGAACAAACTACGCGAACTACAACGTGGACTTAATTTATACACAGGCTGAGAATGTTGCGGAACTTGTGTAATTATCCTGGAGTGGGAGGGTCTTCCTCTACCCATGCCCATACATTAAAATTGAAAGTAACGCCAGAACAAACACACGCCGTCGTAAAGTCCAGGGACATTAAAATTTGGTGTCCACGTACATCCCTTTGCGTCGACACTCCTAACGTCCATGGCTATTCAAATCGCTGTGCCATCATCCCAATCGGAAAGTGCAAACGGACCGATCGGCGGACTTATTCCACCACAGACGGGTATATTGACAAAGGCCATTGCATTATAAAGGACACCCCTCCTCTCCCCCCAAAAAAATCGTTCGTCGGATGAGTCGGCAATAATTAAGGAACCTGCTAGATTTGGGTTTAAGGCCCTAATAGTCTACCGAGACTATGTTCCATGGACACCAAACTTATATAGGGATGATTAGAACAGTTGAGGCTATTATACATAGAACCCGAATACTCAAAAAACGAAACCACGTTGGTACTATTGTTTAGTAACTGACTCTCGCTTCAGTCTTGTTACAATACCTTTATTTAAGTCAGAACTTGTAAAGTTTAAAATCTCAAAAAGAAATAGATCTAGAAATGTGTTCAACTTCACCCGACATTTGTATTCGTTAACCTTGTTCACCGACAGTTGGTTCGTTCATGACAAATCATTTATTGATAATTTTCTCACAGACAAATTCACTAGATGGTAAGTAATACATATTGTTAATACTATATATTCTCGCCACATGTTTAATTTTTTTACATTAAAACTTTTGTAGCTAAGAGAAATGGTTAATTGACAAGCCATTGCTTTTTACATTCATCTACGTGTTTGCAAAACATTTTTATTGTTATCATTGAGAAATAAAAAAAAAACACACCACATAACACTTTAAAAACTCTTTATTTCTTTAGATATACATTTTAAAAAAAAGTTTTGACATAAATTATCAGTGAAGAACACCATACTTTTTTTTTGGTTAAACAAGAGGAGAAAGGAAGCGCGCGCTGCAGGTCACGCCAGTCCATCAGCGTACCGAGAGAGAGGTCAGCGTACTGATAGACAGCTGCCAACTTATTGACCTCACTGGCCATCGACCCAACCGTCGAATGATTACCTGATTTTCTAGACCAGTTTCTAGATGACAATTTTTGGGAAACAAACAGACGTGCTTCTCAGGTATAACAACAAAAGCCAAACAGTTATTATGCTAAGGACTTCATCCCATTAACTATCCCAGAGCTCAAGGCTTTTTTTGGATTGCGACTTCAAATGGAGCAGTGCATAAAACCCATGTACGAAGACTACTGAGCTAGTTCCAGCAAATCATTTGTGACTGAAACGCCTGGTTTCCGTAGTGTCATGCAGAGAGATCGCTTTCTGTCTATATGGACACTTCTTCATTTTGATAATGAGCTGAATCCTACTGTAGATAAAACAATCAAAATCTACAAAGTTAGACCAATGCTGGACATGCGTACAAAATTTCAGCACTTTTATTCACCATCCCAATGTCTCAGCTTGGACGAAGGAATGATTCCTTGCAAAAGCCGACTTTCTATCAAGTAGTACATAAAATCAAAACCCATCAAATGGGGAATCAAAGCCTATATGGCTTGTGACTCAAACACAGGCTATATAATGAACTTGGAAATTTACACTGGCAAAACTGACAATGTCATTCCAGAGCTTGGTGTCGTTGGCAGCGTTGTTGTACGACTTTTAGCAACAGGCCACTTGACAAATAAAAACCATATTGTATAATATGGACAGGTTTTACAACAGTGTCACACTGTTTGACACTTTATTTAATGTTTATGGAACATTTGCTGTTGGTAACTGCTATGACAAATAGAAAAGTTTACCCCAAAGAACTGACAAAGGTAAATAAAATGCAGAGAGGTCAGTCTGAATTTATCTGTCATGGAAATTTTACATGCCTAGTTTGGATGGACCAAAGACCCATTCATTTTATTTCTTCATATCACAATCCAACACACCAGGGCACCCTGAAAAGAAGAAATAAGGATGGGACAACTGTGGATGAGCCAACACCACAGCTCTGCATTGACTACACCAAATACATGGGTGGTTGTGATGTTAATGACCAGGTTTGTCGCCTCAACAAAACACGTCGTCATTACCGTTGGCCTCGGCGTCTAATTGTAAACAAAAAATTTGTGGGCTTGCAACAATGCATATATTCTTATGGAACAATTCAGTCCTCACAAACAACCAGGCAAAAGATATAGAACATTCTCAATGTTCATGGATGACATTTGTTTGTCACTCATTGGGGATACAAGAGTTGAAGCAAAAAAGGCTCTACTTCCTCTTGACACACATGTGAGACTACAAAATATTGGTTTACACCATCCTCAATTGTCCCCAACAGCTACTGGAAATAATTTATGTGTAGTTTGTGGTTACAAATTCAATAAACATGTAAAGCAGTTTCCAGACATGGATTATAATAGCAGGCCTGTCAAGAAAATCAAAACTAAATTTTGGTGCAAACTTTGCCAAATGTACTTGTGTATAAAGGATGGGTCTACATGCTGGGAAGACTGGCATACCAAGAAAGAATATTGGAGCTAAACATAATAATATATTTTTCTCAAAATAAAATATTTCTCTTTAAATTTTTAATACCAGTAGTTTGTTTTTGTGCATGTTAGTGTTAAGTGTAATTTTTCCTCAGGAGCCTAGGGGAACAGGAAAATAAGGGCAGGGAACTGAGGGTTCAAAGGGTTAAGAAACATTAACTGTGATTGAGGCACAGTAGAATTGGTATACCGCACGAAGTACTAAGTGAATATGGAAGTCAGTTCACTGCAGATCTCTACAAGGATGTTTGTAACTTTTACAATATTAAAATAGTGCATTCATCAAGCACATTCGCTAGGTATTGGTGTATAACAAATAATTCAGAAGTTAATAGAATGGGGCATCTGGAAAAAAAAAACACAACTGGATATATTCTACATTTGTGGTTACAACGCTGTCGCAATAATGTTAATAGCGTCAAACTATATGTGTCATAAAATCAAGCTTTTAAAATGGGTACAATTAGTGCATATCGATGTAAATCTATTTACTTTAAAAAATATAGCACATTTACGGTATACCACAAATAGCTGATACAAATTGTAACACATGAGTAATTTATATCTGTAGTTTGCATTACATTATTTTAAAAAATATAATTTAAATATTTTGTCTTCGGGCTATATCCCTTTGATGTTTATTTTTAACATTAAAATGTGTTCGATATTTTTGGAAGCTGAGATTGCTTATAAAAAAAACACTATCGAACACCCCCTATTTTAACCTCAATTTTCATGTTTCGGTTGCAAGGGACACTGTAAACAAATAGTTGCAAATATTTCTCAGCCTAATTAGAAGCATAATATATAGGTTTTGTTGAGATGAAGCATCATTAGCATTATAAAATACCCTTAACCCGAGATTCACTTCACTCTTCCCAAGAGGTCAAAAAAAAAAAAGACGTTTTTATACCAATATTACCAATGCACTTTGAAAGCAAATTCTTATTCTGCAAAAATAGCTGTGTTTCTTTGAATTACCATTCATAGTAGTCATAGTCAAGATTCTATTTTAAAATAAATTAGATCACTTCATGCTCCTATACTGAACGCAGTTTTTGTGCTTTCTCCTTCAGCGCACACTGAGCACCGTCAGTAAACACCACTATGTTATTGCTAATAAATTATATGTGTTAATTAAAAATTATTTAGATTTTTATTGTATTAAAAGAAGTAGATTCACTCCTGCAATATGTATTTATAGTACATTGCCTCTCTCTCTCTCCTATATATATATATATATATATATATATATATATATATATATATATATATATTATATATATATATATATATGACTCCACGGGCTTTTTGGGACTTGTCCCAGCACTCAAACCACTTTTCCATTTCTGTTTTATGTATTATAGCCAGGGCTTGATGAAAGCTTACAGCCTCATCAGTGGGTGGAATTTGCCCTCCCTGGGGGGCCAAAGAGTCTGCAATTGTGTTGCCAGTCACACCTATGTGACTAGGTACCCACTGCATAATTACAGGGGTGCCATAAAGTTGTTTAATGTTATGTGAAGTCATGATGACAGTGTTGATATTGGGGGGGGGGCATGGTCCGGGGCTTTGCAAAGCCTGTAGTACAGATTTTGAGTAAGTGACCACAACAATCTGTGTTGCCCTCAAATGTCCCTCGCCGAGTTGAGAGTCAATGACTTTTAAGGCTTCACAGACTGCTATGGTCTTCGCATCAAAACTGCAAACTCCAACTTTAGTAGACAATTTTGAGATTTATTCAATAATACTGCAACTTTATAGTTGTTACACAAAGATAATTCAATTTGAAATATAATTATATTCGCATAACAGCGGTATCAGATATCAACTACACTAAGTCCTCTAGAGTACAAATAAAGTCCGCATCACAGCGGGTACACATATCAATAAACTTAGATAATACGTACCCATCTCTAAGTACAAAAAATAACACACAAAAAAAAACAAGGTTACAAAAGACAGTTTGTGTGGAAACACAAACTCAAAATCGGCCCCGAAGTGGTCCACCCAGGCAGGCTTCAATATTTTCAGAAAGAACATCCAAATGAAATTATATCAAAGACAACTGAGAGATAAGAATGGAGAAAGAAGGTTAACAGATCGTGTGTAGTGCCCCAACGATCCTGCAGACCAAAGGATATGTGAACCTGGCCTAACTAGTTCCCCTTTTAGACCTTGTGGTCTATAGGGCAGATGATGTAAAGTTCATCTGTTTTTGTGGCCTACGGTTAACGAGGGTGTCATGTAGCAAGCATAACGACCTTTACTTTTCCCCAACTAATGTCAGGTACCCATTAGAGCTGAGTGGACTCAGAGGCGCCCAAAGATTCCAAAGTTGAAAATCCCAGTCTTCACCAGGATTCGAACCCGGGACCCCCAGTTCGGAAGCCAAGCGCTTTACCGCTCAGCGCCTCCCATGGCATAAGTCTTATAATCTAATTGTTTTGAAAAGGCTCAATCTCTTATTCGAATCCTTTTAAAAAAAATTTCCGCAATAAAATAAAAAGTTCAGAAAAATGAAGTTTACAAGATTACTATTCATTTTAAATTAGGTTTAACTTATAATGCATACTAATTAGCTTTTTTTCTTTAAAAAACTGCTTGCATAACTGATTTTAAAAATTAGATTTTTCGCTTTCAGAAAGAAAAAAAAAGTAGCCTTTGCATCAGAACTTTAAATGGTCTAAAATATTGTGATGTCGGATTTTCAATATCTCTTTTAGTTTACGAGATCTAAACGGGACAAACGGACAGACATTTCGCACAAAACTAATAGCATCTTTTCCCCTTTCGTGGGCCGCTAAAAAAAACAACTACTAGAAATATGTGTACCGACTCAGATCCCATGAGTGACTCTCTCAACTGACCTAAAAGCTACAAGTGACTAAAAGTCCATTTAGTCATTCTTACTTCCTCTTTCTATATCAGATGATTCACGTGCCTTTCCTTTTCTTGACCAAAGGTGAGCATATAACAGGCAATGTCAAGCGAGACTGTGACGCTATTCAAACGATAAATTATAGTATTTAATTCCAATACTTATTTAGATTAATATGTAACTAATGTTTAACAAAATGAAGGTAGACTTTACGCAGCGTTGATTATTTAAAATAAAGGCTTCACTCCTTCCTTGTCAAACAAGCGGCTTCCTAAATGTCTATTTATGACGATATAAAACAAGTTACGCTGGCAGACCATCTGAGACAATGCCACCATGACAAAATAGATAACATTTGAAAAACGTTCGAACACTCAATGAAAGAAAACAGACCAAAAATCTCTATTCGACATCATATAGACAAGATAATTGTTTGTGAGAGTCTTACAATATCTCTGATACCTAAAACTTTTGATTTTACAAGCCATTGTTGTTTTAAAAACTATTTTACACAGACCTACATTTAATATTATTAAAAGAATTGCTTTGAGCAACAATACAGTTCAGGGGCACATCGGTGGCATGTGTCGTAAAATAAAGAGCTTATTGTTTTTGAAAACAAAATAGATACAGTTTAAAATAAGCTGCGTCAGAGGCTCTGACAGGGTGTAGCGCTGTGTGCTGCAATCTGCCTATGGGTTGCTAACTCCTTATTTTTCCTCAGGGGTAACACACGAAACCATTACCATGTTTGGGGATAGTTGCAATGCAGCAGAGTTTTGAATTCAGTTTTCATTTTGCTAGGTGGATAGCAAGCTTCCTGGTTTAGAACTCACATTCGCCCCTTCTGCCGTTAATGAAAACAGTTCTTCGGACTCAATATTTGAGCCATACATGAAACATCAACAAATATAGGAGAAACAGCTCTTTGCATAAGCTTTAACAATGATACACATTAGGCATATTAATAAATATTTAATGTTTGAAGGACTACTTCATAGAACAACAAATTCCTATTGGAATCATTTGCAATGGATGATAAACCTGCGAAGAACAATGAACATTTCCAGTGTGTTAGGTGATTCCAGCATATTAATTAATTAATTATTTGTTATTTTAATTGGTTTAAATTTGAATTTCGGCAATAAAAGAGATAGATCTCTAGAACTTAATATGTAGCTTTAAATTACTTTTTCACTTCTCAGCTCACTACAGTTAGAAATTACTTTTTAAAAAAATGATGAATTTGAAAATAATTGTAAGTTAACCAATGGGTCTACCAACAACCAGAAAAAAAGTAGGGGGGTCTACAAGACAAAAAAGTTTAGGAACCACTGATTTACATGGTTTTTCACCAGTATGAACAAGATGGTGTTGTTTCAAATGATAAGACCGAGAAAATCCTTTCTGACATATTTGACATTTAAATAGTTTTTAACAAGTATGAATCAGTTGGTGTTGTTTCAAACTACTAGGGTAAGAAAATCCTTTCTGACATAGTTGACATTTAAATTTTTTTTCACCAGTTAGAACAAATTGGTGATGTTTCAAACTACTAGAGTAAGAAAATCCTTTCTGACATAGTTGACATTTAAATGGTTTTTCACCAGTATGAACAAATTGGTGTTGTTTCAAACTTCTAGCGCAAGAAAATCCTTTCTGACATAACTGACATTTAAATGGTTTTTCACCAGTATGAACTAGTTGGTGTTGTTTCAAAGATGAAGAATTGTATAATCTTTTTCCACATGTGTCACATTTAAATGGTTTTTCACCAGTATGAAATAGTTGGTGTTGTTTAAAATCACTAGACTTAGAAAATCCTTTCTGATATATTTGACATTTAAATTATTTTTCACTAGTATGAACTCGTTGGTGCTGTCTCAAATTACTAGAGTAAGAAAATCCTTTCTGACATATTTGACATTTAAATGGTTTTTCACCAGTATGAACATGTTGGTGTTCTTTCAAATAAGTAGAGGTAGAAAATCCTTTTAGACATATTTGACATTGAAATGGTTTTTCACCAGTATGAGTTAGTTGGTGTTGTTTCAAATGAGTAGAGCTAGGAAATCCTTTCTGACATATTTGACATTTTAATGGTTCTTTACCAGTATGAGTCAGTTGGTGTTGTTTCAAATAACTAGACGAAGAAAAACCTTTCTGACAAATTTGACATTTAAATGGTTTTTCACCAGTATGATTAAGTTGGTGTTGTTTCAAAGATGAAGAATTATATAATCCTTTTCCACATGTGTCACATTTAAATGGTTGTTCACCAGTATGAATCAGTCGGTGTTGTTTTAAATAACTAGACGAAGAAAAACCTTTCTGACATATTTGACATTTAAATGTTTTTTTAAGAGTATGAATCAGTTGGTGTTGTTTCAAATGAGTAGACCTAGAAAATCCTTTCTGACATATTGGACATTTAAATGGTTTTTCACCAGTATGAGTCAGTTGGTGTTGTTTCAAATGAGTAGACCTAGAAAATCCTTTCTGACATATTTGACATTTAAATGGTTTTTCACCAGTATGAGTCAGTTGGTGTCGTTTCAAATAAGTAGAGTTAGAAAATCCTTTCTGACATATTTGACATTTAAATGGTTTTTCACCAGTATGAACCATTTGATGTCTTTTTAAACTACCAGAGCATGAAAATCCTTTCTGACATATTTGACATTTGAATGGTTTTTCATTAGTATGAGTTAGTTGGTGTTGTTTCAAACAAGTATAGTTAGAAAATCCTTTCTGACATATTTGACATTTAAATGGTTTTTCACCAGTATGAACTAGTTGGTGTTGTTTCAAATGAGTAGAGGTAGAAAATCCTTTCTGACACATTTGACAATTAAATGATTTTTCGACATTATGAACTAGTAGGTGTTGTTTCAAAGATGAAAAAAAATTTATTTTTTTTCCACATGTGTCACATTTAAATGTCTTTTCACCAGTGTGAATCAACTTATGATTTTGTAATATTTTAGAGCTAGAAAAATCTGTTTGACAAATTTGGCAAGCGAAAAGTTCATTTATCTGATGATTATCAGTACAAATAGAATTTTTGATCTTATCTGAAACAATTGCATTGGAAAGGCTTGGTTCCATATGATCATGCATGTCCTTTAGAAATACATTTGTTAAAGTCATTTCTTTTTCTTGATTTAGGATTTTTACCTATTGGAAAAAAAATTCAATTTGAATATGCACAATTTAAAATTGTATTAGTTAAAAAAAAAACAGCCATTTATAAACAGAATGGGTAAAAGCTGTTTAAACATGGTTTTGAATTAGAAGGAGATTATTGATTTTAATTACTGCAATCCCAGACTATAAGCCAAAATCTGTTTATGGAAACAAAATCATTACGTAGATTAAAATTTACCCTGTGGTACGGTGTAGTCAGATAAATCTTTATTATTACAGATAAGTAAACAAAAGGGACTGAAAAGAAAAGGAAATGAAAACCACAAGGGATTAATTTTGTTTTTTTGGTGCTTTATATTGAAATTTTAGAATGTTTCAGAAGTACCTTATCACAAGAAGGATGACACCTAATTTAAACTATCACGACATGTATGTACACAGAAAAGATTTATGTAGATTAAAATAGTTTGTGTTAGTTTTTTTTTTTTATTCTAAAATCACACATACAGTTTTTTTCATTGTGTTGATTCTGTTTACTTATTTTGTGTTTGTTTTTCTTTTAAATTCATATATACAGTTTATTTATTTTATTCTTTTTTATTAAAATATACAGTTTAGTTTTTTCATGGGGTTCTTTGGTTTCTAAATTCATACATACCATTTAGTTATTTTGGTGCTAGAAGTATTGATGATAATTTAGAGAAAAAAAATTAAAACCTTTTTTCCATTACTACAGAATACTTAGTATAGTATACAATCTCCTCCCCCAACCCTACCTATAAAAAAAGTTTAATAACATTTTGCAAGCAATCTATGAAAGGTAAGTTAAATAAGACCTACTTTCAAATCATAAAGAGTAAGCAATTAGTTGTAAAAATTAACCAATGAGTGAAAGAGGTCAGAAAATCTGTTGTGAATGTTAGTTTCTAGAAGGTGATAGATAAGAGAAATATTTGGTATTGAAGTTTCTAGGATTATAGAAAAGATGATTTAAAAAGGTATAAATTAGGGGAAAGTTGGTAAGTTGAAGTCCTTTGGTTGCTGCAGGTCTTCAAGCAAGTGAAGGTCCATGAGTGTTTTTTAGAGTCAAGTTAAAGATAGAAAGTTCAGTTGTTTAAGAATAAAGTTGAATCAGTATAAATTTGTCTCTGTACAGAGTTGTATCAGTGTAAAGTTGTAATAGTTTACTACTGTGTGACTAAGAAATATTAGTTGATGGTTTTATAATTTCATAAAATTGACAAGAATCTTATGTAAAGTTAATGCTGAATTGAGAATGAATGTGTTGGAAGTTTTTATTTTTTTATTTTTACTGTGTTTTAATAATTTTAAATTTCCATGGCAAAAGGATTTTGTTTGTACCTTTGAATATATATAAAGTATATATTGTATTGTAAGCTTTTTGAAATTTTTGAGGTTTTGGCTTATCGCCTCAATTTAAGTCATGTCATGCCCATTATCCATCTAGGGTTACTTTCCCTTTATACCTAAAGTGCTAAACTAAGTTATTAAAAATAATGTCCATTTACAATTCAAATAGTAAAAATGTATATAATTTTTAAAAATTTATAATAGTAATAATTATTAATTTATATAGCGCTTTTTCATGCTTATAGAAGGCTCAGAGCACTATGGTCCAATCTCATTTGTGAACCAGTGGGCGCTCAGTAAATACAACTTGAACCTCGAGCCTTTTTCCTATGTAGCCAAGTCAAGCTTACTTGAACTTAGCCTCACAATCTTCTAAATAATGATACATCTACAATTACTTTGCCCAATTTTAAATCAAATTTTAGTAGTCAACTCCATTTCTTGGATAAAGCCCAGTATTTTCCAAGGGCCAGCAGAATGATAATAATCAAACAGTATTTTTAAGTTGTCTGCTCAAAAAAAATTCACTCTAATATCCTGGTATCTGGGACAATCAAGGAGGATATGTTCCATAGTGAGATAAGAGTCACAGTACTCACACACTGGAGGCTATTCTCTCTTCAGCACAAAGAGCGTGTGATGTATGTGTGGCCAATCCTATATCTGAACACACTCCTGCTTCCACACCTTAATGTGGACTGCAACCTGACATTGGCCACAATCTGTCTTAGCTTGTTGTGGGTATTGTAAATACAATGACAGAAAACATCTCCCAAATAAGACTAAGACTAGCCTCTTAAAAAAAATCCACAAAAGAGTGGACCAGAGCAAGCTAAAGCAGGGCATAGTAGCATGGAAACATCCAATACAGAATTAATAGTAATCTTGTTCGGTAAAAAAAAAGAAAGTAGCAAAAAAAAAATAATTTTAAGCTAACTTTTATGGATGACTTCCTAAAAGCATTGTTGTTATAAATCAAGTGATATTTCTTTATATAAAAGGGTCCCCTTTCTGACCTTGTGATTTATAGAGCTGAAGATGTTAAGGTCTTCTTTGGCTTATGTTTAACAAGGGTGTCATATAGCCAACACAACCAACAAGCTCTTTAATTTTCTCTTACTAATGTCAGGTATGCATTAGATCAGGGTAAACTATGAAGCACACTAAAGATTAAAAAAAAACACTCCTTCACCTCGCTCAATGGCAGCTCTGGGAGAGGTATGTGTCCAGTCAGTTTTAAGTTTGGCAAAATGATGGGCACTGGATAAAAGTTTCTGTCTGCCTTTTTTGACATAGCCAGTAGTCTTGATGCTAAGGACAATGGTTCATCACTTTCAGTAGTACAAGACATTTTTAACTCCTGCTTTAGAATATCTGCCTGTAAGAGAAAGAAATTTTATTAATCAA
Source organism: Biomphalaria sudanica (assembly GCA_036873155.1). NCBI lineage: Eukaryota > Metazoa > Mollusca > Gastropoda > Planorbidae > Biomphalaria > Biomphalaria sudanica. The sequence goes on from JAZGLO010006021.1 coordinate 16,896, forward strand.
ATTGCAAAAAAAAAAAATATTTATGATATAGATACTATAATTCTTAACAATTTTTTTTACACTAAATAAAGAATCTGCAATTTATTCATTATTAATGAGCACTATTTAATGACAGAAAATTAGTTCATAAATTATTGTTAACACTAAAACCTTATAAAATGTTTTATTTCTTCATTTAGAATTAGCTGGTTTTTGACTTCTGAAACTACTGTTTATGTATTAAGTTCATATTTCAATCATTACTCCTTAATAATTTTAGTTCAAATATTTTTATGCACTTTCTTAACTTATCTTATCTTATATAATACAGATGTTACTTCAAAAAAGAAGATAATTACGTCCTACGCCTCATGCATTCAGTCATGCATGTTAACCAATCACTTAAATTCTGTAAAGTCACTGGTTTTCCTGGCTAGCTCAGGCAACACATTCCATGCTCTAATAGCACTAGGGAAGAAGGAGTATTTGTACAAATTTGTCTTAGCATATGGGATGAGGATTGTGCCTTTATCTTTGTGTCTTTCTGAGTATTTTATTAAATTTTGTTTTTGTATTTGAAGATAATGGTTCAGTGTTTTATGTATAATTGCTACTTTACTTTTGAGTCTTCTGTCCTAAAGGCTTTCTAAATTTAGTGATTTTACTAAAGGTGTTACTCTAGTCAAATGTGAATATTCGTTTGTTATGAATCTCACTGCTCTATTTTGTGTCTGTTCCAGTTTCTTAATGTTTTCTTGAGTTTAGGGGTCCCAAACAGAGGATCTATTATTGGCAATATTTTTAGCAAATCAATCAAATGAATTTTCAACATAGATTTAAGCTTGTCATTTAAAAATTCATATTTCTACTCAATATAACTCCCTTCATCTATCCTTTAGACCAGTGGTCTTCAACTTTTTTTGGCCTACCTCCCCCTTTTTATAATTTTTCTTTTAAAAAATCCATCAGTGCCCCCCCCCCCCTTCCTGTAATCTTCGGAACAAAGGCATTGCAAATATTATCATTGTACACAAATTATGTCAAATAATTTGCAGTGATTACACACAAAAATTAATCTGATTGCCATGACTTTCTTTCAAATCCTAAGAATATTTGAATATTACGGCCTATTGTTTTTAGGTTTAATTGTAAATTTAGTTTTATTTTTAATATAAACATTATTATTGCTGAATTCACTACAAAATGAAATAAAGCTAATGGGAACCATTGTGCCTCATGCAGTCTGACAATATCATAAACCTCAAGCTTTAATTAGCCAAAGTAAGGCGAAGGTCTCTTAGTGGCTACATCCAGTCTATTTCTTGCCTCAATCTTTAAGTTTGCTAAGCACTAAATCTAGGTTTACCATGTATCTTGAAGGAAAAGCTAAAACATAATTCCATTTTCGACCACAGTTTTGAAATTTTACTGAAACATTCAAATGCAGCCACATCTCTGTTGTGCCTTCTATGTTAACATTCTTTTTACTGAAAACATAATTTTGTAAATCTATTTTTTCCTGCAACTCAATTTGAAGATCAGTAAAAGATGTTTTATAATTGTCATTTATATATTTTTTTTTACAATTTTATTTACATCCTAGAAGTGAATAGTTATTTCTTCATAGAGTATTATTATGTGAATTGCATAGATATTGATGTCCTTAGGAGGTAAATCATTTGTCAACAAGTTATGTGACATTATAAAACTCTTTAAAAAAAGATGTA